>WYDF02038651.1:0-12529 GCA_009867245.2 Adranes taylori | reverse complement strand
AGACAATAAACATTTTTAATTTGTTAAAATAACAAATTACATACAGTTTACATAACAAATTACATAAGTTTTCTACATTGGATCGCTTTTCGGCTATTCTTACAATTTTAAATGTTACCACATTTTCATACTTCGCTTTTTATTTCTTCGCATATTTCAAGGCTGCTTACTTATTATTTTTTCAAGAGCGTCAACTGGCTTTTGCTGTACTTATCTTGTATGATATGTTACCAACACTATTAATTATTTACATAAGTGTATATTAAACATTTTTAGAGAAAAGTGCTTGTAGAGGTGATAGCGGTGGCGCTTTAGTTTTTCCTGGTGATCGAGACCGTTATTATATCCGTGGAATAGTCAGTGTTGCGCCGAGATTACCTAATGGAGGCTGTGATTCAAATCAATTCACATTATACACGAATATAGCATATCATATAGATATGATTTTAAAATTAATGGCACAATATAGGAATTAAATGTAAAATACGAATGTACCAACGAAATCTCTTTATGTCTTCAACCATGATGTAAGTCTTGCCATTATTTATTACTCTTGACTGTATGCCTTTTCTCCATACATTTCAGACATAGCTGTGATGTCAATGAACAAAGATATATAATCTCATTTTATATTTATTCTTTAGTGTAAAGTTCCTTTGTTTACTTCTTATAGTTACTTAATCCTTCCTCTTCTTGTATAGGATCACTGTGAATTAATTTTATTACCATAGAATATTTATGCTGATTATTTTGAGATAAAATGAATTCATTTACCTTGGTGCGTTGCAAACCTGAGAGAAGCAAGAGAGACTTTTCAAGTGACTTCAACTAAAGTGTGTAATCGTTTTGACTGTACCAGAAAATCAAATTAATTTTAAAATCGTTTACCTCATTTATAAATTATTGCAAATGATGCAAGAAAACTTCTAAACACATAATTGATAAGAATATTTTATATTTTTATGTAAATATATTTATACCTACATTAATATATCGATATAAAAGAGAGTATTGTTATTTTATAAACTTTGGAAGTGTTCATTTTCAAGCCCCCATGAATTTTTTCCTGATTGCGCGATAAAGATATTGCCACCACGTTATTTGACTTTCTGTATAATTGAATATTATGCTGATAATAAAAAACATTCTTTAAAACAGATACTAAATTGCATTTATTTCCATAAAGTCAAAATTAGCGTTCATCCATCTTCTTTACAGTCATTTATATATATAATATAAAAAGATAAATATAATTTAAAAATATGAAATGTACATATTAATTAGTAGAATGTTAATAAAAATAAGTGCAAAATACGTATCTATCAAAATATTCTATAAAACCTTTCACGCTGGATTCACAAAACTGTTCCACAAACACGTTTATACTCTCAACGCATTATATTTATATATAAATTATTTAATCTTCATCGTTTACAAAATAAAGAAATTATAAAAAATAAAATCACTATGATGTCATCATATCATTAACAGACGAATTTACATTAGGTCCTTTTAGCGAGTCGTTTATGTCTCGGCGGAACATGGATAAATTTTGAGTAAATCTAAAAATATCAATCAATAACTATGTATCAACATTATATCAAAATACTATGAATGAATAAAGAAAAAAAAAATTAGGAGCATATATAAAATATTACATCACTCATTATAAGGGAAGACAGCAGCAAATCATAATTACAGAAAAAGGCTGACATAAGTAATCACCTTTTGACTTTCTGTGGATACATATCATTAGAACGGCAGTTACGCAGTTTATGCAGGCGCGAGGAATAGATCTCAGAAAGAAAAAGGACAGCGCTATGACACGAGACTATTAAAACATTAAAAAAAATTATTTAAGACAATCATAATTTTCCGAACTGCGATGCATGTCGGTTATGAAAATTAGTCGCCCAGAGACTTCGCAACGAAAGAACAAAAACGCTCTTTCGTACGAAAATCGCATTGAAGCTTGTACTTGCTCACTTTCAGGTTTCTCATACCGCCATTGTTTGAGAAAACTAAATAACTTTAAACCCTTTAAATAAAAATGTCCAAAACTCAAGCTGAACTACAGAGGATTTCTAAATATTGCCGATTTTTGAGCGATGTTCATTTTGTTCGGAAATCATTGATATGAAAAATATTCCAATGTAGAAACTCTTGATAGGACTGGTTTTTATGTAAGAAATGCTAATACTCTGTAAAATATAGGGTAAAAATATTGAACAGTCACAACGGAAATATTAGTCTGGTACGCTATTTAGTGGTAACTGGTATTTTGTACTGCTGGTTCTCCTCGAAATTCGCTGATATTCGCAATCTACATTAGAAAAATGATGAAATAATTCAAGAGATTCAAGTCATTACATCCGAGATATAATACAATGATTGGATGGATACAAAACACTCCCAAGATCTAACTGACTCATCAACGCCCAGCCTAAACCCCTAAACCTAGAATGTTGAAAATTTGACAAAGGCTTCTCCTCATGATGTAAGCACCCACTAAGAGGGAATTTTTCGAAATTCGACCCTAAAGGGGGTTCAAGTTTTAGGCTATTTCGGAAACGGTTAAACGTAGAAGCTTAAAATTCGGCTGAAAGACTCTTGAAATCTATTCGACACGTGTAAGACGTAAGTTTGATTTTCAGTTTTTGAAGGGCTAAAAACTGGGTTCGCAGATGTATAAAGCAAAAATCAAATTGACCGTATCTCAGAAACCAATTATCTTAGGAAGTTGCAATTTAGCAAGAATATTCATAGGTGTAAGACAAAATTTTGATTTTCATCTTGAAGGGTTAAAAGCGTGGTTGTATTGAGCAAAAATTAAAATAACCGTATTTCAGAAACCAATTAACTTAGGAAGTTGCAATTTGGCGAAAATATTCTTCCTTAAAATGCACTAGACTATGTCAAACTAAGACAAAATTTTTACTTTCAGCTTTTGAAGGGTATGCTTTATACGAGCGTATAAAGCAACAATCGATATCACCGTATCTCAGAAACCAGTTAGCTTAGGAAATTATAATACAGGAATATTGTTCGTTGAAATCTATTAGTTACGTAAGAGACGAAATTTTGATTTTCAGTTTTGAAGGGTAAAAAACTGGCTTATAAAACTTTTTGTTAAAATCTATTCTACACATATAAGGCGAAATTTCGATTTTCAGTTTTTCAAGGGTTAAAAATGGAAGTTGGGACTCCAGTAATGTTGTTGCGGATCCTTTACCCTCCCAAACTTTGCAATGGCACTACACTGCAAGTGAAAACCTTCCAAAAGAACGACATCGAGGCAACAGAGTTCACATGCTGTACTCGCGGCGATACCACGCATACCACTTATATCATCAGAGTACTCCTTTGAATTCAAAAGGCTGTAGTTCCCCCTCAAACTTTGTTTTGCAATGACGATTTACAAGACTCGGGGACAGTCGCTGAAGGTAGCAGGAATTTATTTGAGAGAGGAATGTTTGTCATAAGGACAGTTCTATGTGGCCTGCTCCAAAGTGAATTCATCCAGCAACTTAGTAATACTACAGCCTGAGGGCAGAACCACCAATGTGGTGTATAAACAGGTATTGCAGTAAACAGTCGTAACTTCAGCAAAAGTTTTCGCTATTCGTCGAGTTTTACAAACATCGCCAGCGAAGCTGCGACGGGACTTACTAGTTTGTCTATTGAAATATTTCAGATTTTGTTGGCTAAGAAGATTTTTGAGAAGTTTGGAATACTTAAACTTCGTTTCAGTTATAAATAGAAACACTTTCGTATAAACAGAATGGGAAAATTTGACCTTTTTATTTCCAATATTATTACGATTTAAATTTTTGTTGTTAAAACTGTACCCAATAATAGGAACTCATGTTTTAACCGACATAAATATGACTCGCTCTTTACGTCAGTTATAATTTGTATCAATCATGTGCAATTTATTGCTGGTTATAATTTGAAAAATAAAATTGGTGAAAGGTAAACATTTTCTACAAAGGAATTTCTTACTTGTCTCTATTTTTGGTTAAAAGATTTCGTTCTATTCCGTCCATTAGATTCTCGAACCATATCGCCATTGCTTCTTGTTTGTCTGGTGGTTGGCTGCGTATAATATTCTCCCTTAACTGACTAAAGTACTCTTCGTTCAACAATATAAGACCTAGTAGAGGACGCGACATTGACCATTGATTACGACAGTCTTCGAACATTATAACATTCAATACAGTACTTAACATTTGTTGAAAATAACTGTTATATATCTTGAATACCTTCAAATAAAAGATATTTCATACATAAATAAAATTATATGTAACAATTTGATATAGAAATATACATAATACAACTCAATTCGCTAATGGCGATTATATAACTATGCTAATTACGCATTTTTTACATACATAAATAAGCAAATGTATATTTATTTATTTATTTATTGCCAAACAGACGCCAGTCCATAAAAATGTTACGTATAGAAATATATGGACAATATGCATGACAAATCAGACTACAAAAGCACAAATACGTGGAAACAATTTTAAGACAAGAAGAAATTCTTGAAGTATGCTTCAAACTCATGTTCCAAGTTTGTAGACTTGGTAGAGAAAGTCAATTGCAAAAAATCAAACAGTATCGCAGCGCCTATTATCATGAACCATACTTCGAGTTAACCATTTAATTGAGTCAGTAGAGTCTCATAAATCATATAATATAAATAAAAACATACTCCAGCTGTTCGGAGAATATGAAGATTGTGCTTCCAGTTTGTGATAAGAGAATAGAACAGACTATAGACATCCATAAAATATAGTGTCAAGTTGAGTAAACGTCAAAGTTATTTGACCTAGTCTCAAAGTTTCATTTAGATACGATAAGTAACTTTAGATAAGGTGGTAGATAAGTATTTTATTACATAATTATTAAACGAATTATATAAATTCTGGTAAATACATGGTTGTGTTTTAAATGACATTCAACCTTACACTTATCCTCCAGATGCTTTGTTGATATATCCGTCACGGGATTATGAAACAGCCGTCGCCACAATTTTTGACACAAGTCGAGATGGAATCACCCCAAGTTTCTGCCATTGAACCGTCAAAAGATGCCGTATCCATCGGGAAACTAACTTTATCATCAGGTAGAATACATAAGGTATTTTTTATCGTGATCTTTGAAATTCTTATAAACGTCACAATCTCACGTAAGTCTCATCGCTTTAAGTATCAGTCTCATGTCCTTGACCAGTTAAAAAAAGCATTGGCATTTTCCTGAGTAGCTAGCTGCTCTTTGATGCTTCGGGCCTGTAATATCGCTTAGACTGATACGGCCACTTAAGAATTATCAAAGAATAAACAATACCACTGGTATATTGTCAATTGATGTGATATAAACCTCTCTAAAAGTAATAAATAATGATTCCGGCAAAGTGTTCTGGAGTCAGCATTTTATGTTGTTTTAACAAATTTTACAAGTAATTAATACGAGAAACTGAAATTAACTGACGTTTGAAATAATGTATAGTCTTAGTATTGAGAGTAAATAGCTATTTTTTATTAATTAGATATATTAATCATTTCGGAAACTGCATATTGACTTTATGAAACACCTTATTAGCTTAAAAGAACCAGATCAGGGTAAATGGATCCATTTCTAGCATAAGTAATTTGAAAATTCTCTATATAATGTACACAACACATTATTACAGAGATCTATGAAAGTAGATGGCAGTTAAATAAGTGGCTATAACTTGTTTTGGCACGATTATGGCAGCTTATTTTAATACCGTATTTATTAATTTAATTTTTGGTAATATTTTGGAGAAAACAATTGAACTTAGGTTAAGCACTATTATATATCACTTACTTTGTGACTCGAGTTTCGGACAAAATCAATATCAATATTACCTAACGATATTTTCGTATGTGTAATAATTACTTTAGTTAGAAATGCATCGATAGCGAATATCTAAGATTGCAATAATATCTTTTGTTACATGACATAATTTTCATGTTTATAACCATGTAATATTTTAAATAGTAAATTACTTGTCGCATATATTCTGTTTTATCCCTAAGTTTTCCTTTTTTAGGGAATTTATGAGAATGGCTATTATTTTGGGGTATTACGACATTTACATTTTATGTAATAAATAGATACTTTGTCATATCAATTATATGATACAGTTAATTATACATAATATAAATATTTCAAATGATAAATTCATATTGCTGAGGGATGTCTAGGAGCGTGGAAGCTGGGGCTTCCATTCTCGGGACACTCTCGTTAGCATAAACAACATGATACATGTCTGCTGGAGTTATCTAGGAGTATACAATCCGCAGATAGTATCCTCTAGGTGTCTCCTGTAAATAAATAGATACTTATGGTGGGTTGATAATGGGTTATTTGTTTAATGATGTGCTTTTACGGGATCCTTGACTACAATGTTTATATGATTGAAATTGTACATAATCTATAAGTGAAATATGAATTTTAATACATTATTATGTGATCCCTGGGAGCCTACCGATTTGAAGAACCTGCAGGCTCCAAGCATTACCTGTTCATGGCATGAACATATTGCCGAGTCTACATATCCGACTTTGCTGGCGGTAATGATTTGATGGTGTTTTGTTATTTTGCAGTTTAGTCAACACCTTGCCCCATGTATTGGTCACGGCCACACGACTGCACTGGTGTGATCCCATTTGCATGAATCAATCTCGATCCTTTCCTTCTGCATTTGACTCCAAATGTCTTCACGGTTCCATTAGGCCCTTCCATTATCTTGGTTATCTCTCCTACTGACCATTTGCTCTTGTCTCCTTGAATTCCCCTTATTTGACATTCTCCACTGGTTCATGGTAGTTAGCTGAGATTTCCGCCTGTCAGTGGTTCTACCCGCGGCGTAGTGCCCCTCATGGCTCAGTTTAGCCTCAGCTGATCGCTTTGACATCAACCATCATCCTTCAGCCTGGTCGATATTGGTTTTCCATTCTTCATCTTCAAGGTTTGAACTACTCTCGTTCCATACAGTAGTGGACCTGCTGGCCAAGTAACTCTGGAGCATCTTCTTTTTCTTAGATATTTGGTCCTTCATTTCCTTCAGATGCCCTTCTATCACCTGCTCCTTTTCTATTTGGGCTTCATTTATGGCGTAGTCGGCTTGTTCTCGAATCTTAGATCAACTTCGCTAGCGAGATAGTTTCCTCCACCCAAGCGCCAACCGAAGCTACCTTCTGCACTAATTTACTTGATTGCTTTTGAAACTCTTCCGCTACTGAACTTATTTGTACCATCATCTCCTCGGATCTTGCTAACCATATTTGTTTATGTATTCTTACGCTTTCTTCGCATGATATCATTTTTGACTTTTCGTTCTTTTTCACTATTCGTTCACTACTTTTATTATTTAAGCTTATTATTATTATTTCGTTTTTCACCTGAAATTGAGAATGTTATCTTAAGCCATTTATGATTACTGTAACTGACGCCCTAGTCCATGCGGGACTAAGGGTGTCTCTCTATTCTACTTTATAAATTTAAATTATTTTGTTTGGTTTATTTTATAATTTATGATTTTATAATTTAATTTATATGAGTTTAATTTTATAAATTTATTTCGTAATGTTCACTCGAGTCTATCCAGCCAACTACGACGGCGATAACGGTATTATCTGATTACCCTCGGTGGCATCGTACCATCTGATGTCGTAGCTTCTTCGCATTCGTCCGGTGGGATCCTCTCCGGTGGGTTTCTGACCCTTCTGCTGGATCTGGCGTTGTACTTGTGCTTAATCTTTGGCACTGGTCTTTCTTTTGCTCTCGGCCTAAATCCTCTATTATTTCCCAGTACTCTTGTTCTTCAAACACTTCTACTGCTTCTCTTGCATCTAATTTGTACTCTTCGTACATTTTTTTTCCCATTAGTTTCTTCAATTGTAAATAGAGTAATGAATTTGGTGATTCTAGCCGCTATTCTTCATGCAATTTTTTCGTCTGTCCTACGATCTCGTCAAGTGATTTTTCCGACAACTGCTGTGCTGCTGACGGAATAGATTGGCAGGGTGAACTCACTGCCACTCCATTGCTCATTGCTTCTCGGCCGACGGCCTTAACTGCAACATTATCTTCCTGGTACTTTGTCGTCCTGTGGAATACGCTGTCGTTAGTTTGCCGTATTCCTTTGCAACTAGACATACTGTACGAGCTACAGGGTTTGATGTTGTTTTCTTTGCCATCAATTTTTCGTCCAATTTCCCGCACAATTCTTCCACTTTGGCTTCGATTCCTTCTTCCATTCGACGAATTTCGGCTTGCATCGCGTTGGTTATTTCCCTACTATCTAATTCTAATGCTACCATATTTGCCTCTTTTGCTGCTCTTCTGTACACTTTGTCCATCGCTTGAAAGTTCCATTTTTTGCAGTTGCAGATGACTGCAACTATTTTTTAAATTTAAATTTGTTAATTTAAATTCTATTAATGGCCTTTGTGCTTTTCGGCTCTGAAGGCTGGTGCCCCTGGTCCTTTCGGCTCTGAGGGCGTATATTATTTTTGTAAATTTAAATTTGTGTTAATTTAAATTCTATTAATGGCCTCTGGATAATTTGGCTCTGAAGGCTGGTGCCGCTGATCCTTTCAGCTCTGAGCACGTATATTATTTTATAAATTTAAACTTATGTTAATTTTAATTGTATTAATGGCCTCTGGTCCTTTCAACTCTGAATGCTGGTACCCCTGGTCCTTTCGACTCTGAGGGCGTATATTTAATACCATAAATTCTTTTATTAATTTAATTTAAATTCTATTAATGGCCTCTGGTCCTTTCGACTCTGAAGGCTGGTGCTCCTGGCCCTTCCGCCTCTGAGGGCGTATATTATTTTATAAATTTATATTTGTTTTGATTTAAAGTTGTTGTGCAGGGGCGTAAAAACAATTCTCTATAACTTAATTAGTAAGAAACTTCAGTTATTTTCTTCAGTTAATTACTAAGAAACTTCTGAATTATATGTTTAACATAATTTCCGGATTTTTTCCATTGTTTAATATTATATACATACTACAGATCATGGCTAAAGACGTACCAAAGAAAAGAATTCTAAAACGTAAGTTTCGTCACTGTATAAGTGCCACCCTTTACAACTAGTACCTCTACTTTTAACATTTTATTTGTTTTTAAATAGTAGATGAACCAATGTTTTGAGAATTACGTAGAAAAAAGTTTATCACCTATATATATAATTTTAGCTAGAATTGTTTCAAACCTCCGCCAGTAAAGTTCCTGTCAATTGGTTGCTGATACCGGCAGGGAAGTTTTAAAACAATTACAGAATTTATGGTATTAAATAAAATTGGCTACAAAAATGGGGTGACCCTGAAAATGTTATACATATATACAAGTTTTATTATTATTTAATGAGCAATTTAATTACCTTAAGGAACATATCTCCATCTGGTTCAGATGCATTAGGTGTTGTTCCGGGTGATACCAAATTATTAGCGGTTGTTAAGCCAGGAACACCTCGCACAGCAGGTTTCTTGCCTATGAATTCATATTATACATCATTACGTAACATTTAAATGGTCGAATGATAAAACGTTTTAATATGAGAACATATTTGATCACGATTTGTATTGTACCAAATCACGCTCATTCAAGACTTTTTTCTTAATACGTACTTCAAGTTTCGAACAAAGATTCAGCTTCTTAAGAAGTAAGACAGTCTTTTAATGCGATATTAAATATATTTGCACAATTTTCTAGGAACATATTTATGGTGTAATAAAATATTTAGATATATTATTTTATTAATATGTCAAGAGAGTTATTCAAATAGTCAGTAAATTTCAATCGTTCAATTTCAATCTGTTTAATTTCAATCTGTCCGATGAATCAATAGAAAAATAGAGAACATTTTCTTTTATAATGTTTGAAAGATTTTGATATCCTATATGGCAAAATTTATGTTTTTAATATAAGTAGTTTCAAATTTAACTAAGCATAAAAATTTCGTGAAGTTTTTTGAAAATGTAAATATCGAGAAACTTATTTAAAGTACAACCTAGTGTATGATAAAAATTTATTTCTAATACTATAATTTTTCTAACTTACCTTTAGCCGTTAATTGTTTGAATAAATATGTTACAACGTGGTCCAATGCAGTGCAACAGCCCGTGCATACCATTGTATCTAAAAAAAAGAAGAAAAATGCAAAATATAATATATAAGCATTTATTTTATTATATCTAATAGGTTATAGCTAAATAACATATTTCATACTTTTCTTTATTTTTTCTAGTGTAATAATATGTTAAAAATTATGTAACACAATATATTAATCATGATGACATAGAGGGAATTCAAACAATAGAAACAAGAGGTCAACCAATAGATAGAATAAAATTCCATGATAAAAAAAGAACATGGAATTTATTAAAGCCAAACAATCTAAGGGACAAATTAGCCTTAAAAAAAGCTGGTATAGAGCTTAATAATGAGAAACACATCAACGAATAATTAACCCCAAACTCTTAGCCAAACTCAACGAATAATTAACCCCAAACTCTTAGCGACTTAAAAAAAAATTATGCTTAAAACAAAAAACTATAAATACATCTGGCATAAATATTGGCACATTTATGTACGGAAAGAAGAGGGATAACAAGCGATTAGAATAAAAAATGAAATGGAATTAAATGAGCTCATGAGTATATAAACATTAAAACATTAAAAAAATACATTATACATTAAAAAAATAAAACATACTAAAACCTGCATATACAATAACAGAATTCCAGAAAAACAACACGATGGGCAATATAAAAATAATACACATCAATATCAGGACCATACGAAACAAATTGGATGGAATCGGATGCTAAAAAGGATGTAAAACAAACACAAGAAACATTACAGGAGAAAAAAACATAAAAACCATGCTTTTAAATCCTACTAAGAACAAAAATGAAGTGGAGGATTATATCGAATTTAAACGATCAAAGCTCACCAGGACTAGACAACATAAGCATAAAGGATGTGAAATCAGTGATGAAACTAATATCACCGATACTGACTGAGATAATCAACAATATAATAGAAAACGAAAAATTCCCTGCGGAACTAAAAGAAACAGAAGTGGTACCAATCTTTAAACAAGGGGATAGATCGGAAATAAAAAATTACAGACCAATATCACTACTAACAACTTTTACAAAAATTACAGAAAAATAATTAAAAATAGACTGATTGACTTCAACAACAAAACAATCGGATTTGACCCAAAACAATACGGGTATTGAGAAAACAGTGGAATGCAAAGCGCCCTATTAGAATACACGGAAGAAGTAGACAAGAAATAGATAAAGGAAAATATAGTGTATCAATTTTTATAGACTTCTCAAAGGCCTTCAACACTGTGGATCGAAAGAAATTACTAATCAAACTGCAGACGATGGGAATAAGAGGATAAGCGTATCAACTATTTGAAACATACCTAACAAATCGCACACAACTAGTTAGAATCAAATCTTCAAAGGGGGAAAAGAAAGAAACGGAAACAGGAGTACCACAGGGATCGATATTAGGGCTTTACTTACTACATGTACAGGACTTAAAAGACATAAAACTGGAGAATAATTACTACAGTTATGCGGATGATACGGTACTAGTATTTATTGGAAACTGTTTAGAAAATAAAATACAACAAAATTTAGGTACATTTAATAACTGAGCAAAAAGCAATAATTTAATAATAAAGACAAAACAAAATGTATATCAAATAACAAAAATAAAAAGATACAGTCCACCGAAATAAATATAGAAGAGATGGAATTGGGGGAAGTGGAAGAATGTGTATATCTTGGCATAAGGATAGACAAGGGACTCTACTGGAACAAACACATCAAAGAAGTTAGAGAGAGGATGACTAGCTTAACTGGAGCATTCAGAAATTGTGGTAAAGTGTTAAGTATTAAAACTAAAAAAATGGTATATCGGGCACACATGGAAACTCATTTCAGACATCAACTAAGTATTTGGGGAAACTTCAATGAAAAATTAATGAAATCACTACAAAGATCACAAAATAAAATAATAAACTCTTTATATGGATTAGAACCGAGATGTTCTACTGATGAACTATATAAAACAACAAGACTAGCGAAAATAAAGCGTTGCGTGACATAGAACAAATCCTACTCATATATAGAATAAGAAAAAAGAAACAAAAAAACGAAGAAAAACATAATTATGAAATGCGACATGGTATTCAACAAATAACGCTAGGACAAACGTTGGAGTAAACAGTACTCTAAGGAAAAGCATTATGAAATATAATCAAATACCAGAAATAATAAAGAAAAATAACGCATAAATTCTATTTAAAAAAAAAATACTAGCATGAGAAACAATAGCAATTAAAAACCACAAGATGATATACTCAAAAAAAAGTAACAGGAAAGCAGACTACAGGACAAGAAAGAAATAAAAGGCCAAATTATGACAAAAAAGGGATCATCACACCAGCATCAAAAGT
>WYDF02038640.1:0-12529 GCA_009867245.2 Adranes taylori | reverse complement strand
CTGCTTTTCACACAGTTGGGGTTAAACATCGCGGTTTTCATTTCGTTCTTAAATTGTATATATTGAATTAAGTTTAATTGTTACATTTATATTATAATAGCGGATTATTTATATATTTATTAATTAGTTGAATAAATTTACATGGAGCATGCTAATCCGATAACATATTTTCACTAGTTATGCTAGCGATAGATGAATTTTGTTACAGTATCTCTTGCCTTTCAAGCAGTTAATGATTTCCCAGGCTGATTTGTCCCAATTAAGTGATTTTAAGACATTTTGTAGGATGTTATACTCTTTTAACTTGAACCGAGATCAATAAACTCTTATTTAAAATTCGGATATCTTTGAATCACATGATGTTGTATAGATAATTTGAATTTTAACTGCACTAAATATCGAGTTGGGGTAATTATTCGAAATGGTTTTTTTCAATTTTATTAGAAGAAAATGATTTGAAACTGATGCTATCGAAGAGGAATTGAGAGAAGATGGATATATATCTTAGTTAAATACCATAGTAATACGTACGATGGAAATACATGGTAATGCGTTAGAAGAAGATTCTAAAGCTTTCTCTGGCATTTCCTACCACATCAGTCCCAGCGAGATCACTATTCTGTATATATTTGATACAGAATCGTAAATATTTGCAAATGTTTCGGTCGATACAGGTCGTATTCACCATTCCACATATCTTTATGGATAGAATGTATTAAGGGCAAATACTTAGGGGTCGGAAATTTGAAATACATTCCAGTAAAACAGATTTCTGTATCATTCTTGCCGATATGGATTTTTATTCTGCGGAAGATGGCGGCTTTGTTTATGTCAGTGATCTTCAACCCGCGGCCCATCGCGTTTGTATCGGGGGGGGGGGGCGCATTATTTCCAATAATTCAATAACTGTTTTCCATATTTGATGGTATTTCAATAACCACAACAATACTATTTTATGTATAGATAGTACAAAGATGACATAATTTTGATGATATTGTTCAGATGACATCATTTTGATTTCTGAGTGTTATACTTCACTTACAACCAGTGGTATAAAACGGAGATCAATATAAGGAGAAGATAGCTTTCCTATTTTCGGTAGCTGGGCACCGCTTCTCTTAGCTTTAATTGCCGCGCCCACATAAGATTATATGCAGTGGCCGTTCGTCTTTAATATGACGTGGTCTTTCTCAGCTTGTGGATGTTTGTTTGTAAACAATGGCTTCGAATAGTAAGAGACGAAAAATTGCCGATGAGTTCCGAGTGTTCCAAGAAAAGTGGACTCACCTATTTTTAAACGTTGAGGACACACCAGTTTGTTTAATTTGTAATAAGTCTGTATCCGTTATGAAAGAGTACAACTTAAAGCGGCATTAACACACCAAGCACGCCTGTAAGATGGACCAGTTCAGGGTGAACTTCGAATAGATAAGGTGGCAAATATAAAAAAAAATTACATCATCGACAAGTCTCATTTACTCGGCAAAACGCTGAAAGTGAGTTATGCGTTAAAGTTAGCTACATTATTTCTGAACAAATTGTTAAAAAAAATCGAAGCGAGTTTGAAACGTAGCGAGTTTGAAAAGCAGTGTATGGAGTCGGCAGCTGAATCGATTAACTGGCCACTATATATCCCATGAAAGGCACAACTATAGGCAGTAATATTTATAAGGCTTTAACTTGAACTTTAAAATAGATTTGGCCTAAAACTGAATAATCTCTCCGGTGTTGTTATTGACGATGCACCAGCAATGGTAAGAAAAAAGAAGGTGTGTGGCTCTAATTAGAAACGATGTTAGTACGTGCGGAAAGCGACAATTCATGCAGTATCACTACATTATCCAACAAAAAAATGAATGTACAAGAAGTGTGTGTTTCAAAGATGTAATCAAAAATATGACTACAACTGTAAATTTTATAATATAGCAGGTATTCCATTATTTCCTTAGCGATATGGACGTCGAGCATAGTGATGTAGTATATTACACAGAGGTTCGCTGGCTCAATAGAGCATAGGTTCTAAAAAAGTTTTTGGTCTGAAAGTTTTTTTTTTTTAATTTATGGAAAGTAATGGAAAGGCAGTTCATCAGTTTAAAGATCCCAATTGGAAAGATCTTAACGGTCTGAATATTCGACTGAAAGGTAAGAATATTATGATACATAACTTTTTGATCAAGCGTTTGAAAAAACTTTGTTCGTGGGAGATTCAGCTCCTAAAAAACTTCACACACTTTCCAACATTGCCGCAATGTAAAGTTCAAAAAAAGGAAAATACAGTGAAGCTCTTTCTATTTTACGGCCCCATTTTAGCAATAGGTTTTAAGATTTCAAGTTAAATGAGAAAGTGCTGAAGCTATTTTCTTCTCCAATTAGTGTGAACGTAGAAGACTATCCCGGAAACATGCAAATGGAACTTATTGAGTTGCAGTGTAATAGTGATTTACAGAAGAAATTTAAAACTTTTGAACTTTTGGAGTTTTACTGAGTGTATGTTGAAAAAGATCAATTTTCAGCTATTAGGTCTCGTTCTCTGTCCACAACATCTCTCTTTGGGAGTAGCTACATTTATGTGCAACTATTTTGCAAAATGAAAAGCTTGAAGTCAAAAATGAGGAATCGTATTTCTGACATTCATTTACAGAACTCCCTTCGAAATACTTCATCCGACATAAAATTGACAGATTAGTGAAAAAGGAGGAATGTCAGATTTCACATTGAATTACAAAAAAATCATTGTTTTGATATATTTAATTTAGTCTCGTATCAAGTTTTAATATCTTTTTTATTATTTCTCTTTTAATATTTTGTACTATTCAATGAATAGAGGTTTTAAAATACTTTCTAAAGTACCCTCTTTCTAATTTCTCACCTAATTTTATTCATTACTCCCGTATTCTTCACCCCATGACCCATACATCTCCGCTAATTCCCAGCATCCTATCTTTGTTCCTCCGTCCAGTTCATTCTATCACATACATTCATCAAGTGCTCCCTCTTCTCCTCTTCTCTACATACTCTACATCTTCTATACTCCTTATCTATCCAATACTTATTTCCCCTCTCCTCACTACCACGCCTTAATCTGGCTATCATTCTTTTATCGCTCATACTCATCCCTGATGCCAAAATATTCCAGCATTATGCTTTCAACCATCAAATGTACATATTTCTTGTTATATCCGCTTATTGTAATTCTTTCATACCTCTCCTGGATTTCTACATCTTTCAACTTCTGTTGAATTTTCATCTGACAATTAGAATTTCCACTCATTCTATCATAACTGTCGCACATAGACCATCCACCTTGTCATATAAACTTCTTCCTTCTCTCATCCATTCATTCTCTTCTGCCTTCTTACACACCATTGCTTTCTCATAGACTCCTTTAACAATTCTCTCATTAACATCACCCATCACTTTCCTTTCGTAGCTCACCATTTTCTTCACTCCATACACCCATCATTTTACTTCATTCAGCTCTTGTAACACTATCTCATTCAGAGTCAATTTCTCTACTCCTGACATTCTCTTCAGATATTTCATTAGCGTTCATTTCATTAATTTTCTTTTTTTCACCGCCCAAACTTCCGCACCATACAACGTAATATTCCTGGCAGATGCTTTCAAAATCATCATCCTCATACGTATGGAGTATGGATGCAAAGCCTTTAATAGCGGAGGATAAAGGAAATTCTCGTTTCATTACTTTATCACCGACTTTTGCACCGCCAATCGCGTCGTCTTATATTATAAGAATGTCCTTGCTGTTAACTTCGCGGCTTAGTTTAACCATCACGAATTATTAAGTTTCTCTTAACTTATCAAGGCGCTTTATATAAGGTTTGGGTATATAATTCCCTTCCGGTGTATTTCTTTTTGTTATTTCTTCGAATAATACGTTCAGCCGTTTTAATTCTCTTCCAAAATTAAGAAAAGTTCACACCAGCTTCCTTTTTGCTGATCTCAGGACCGGCCCAACTACGTCCGCTCTTACGGTTTCCCACTACGCAAAATTTTTCGAATGTCGCATCTTCTCCGGTGTTCGTTGTTGTGGTATTTTATAACACTGGCATCTTGAATATTTTCGTACATATTGTACTATTTCTCGGAACATCCCAGGCCAATAGTAACGGTGTGCTATTCTAGGTGTGCTATTCTTCCTATGGTCCCCGCTACTCTTAAATGACTTGTAGTCAGACGTTCATGGTTGTCGGCTAATATCTTTTGATGGAATGGCGTCGGCACACATATCTTCCAGCGATTCAATTTCCCAGGTTCGGTTAAATTATTAAGCTTCGGATACTTTCATTTTTTTTCTTTCATGCGGTAATTCTTGGGACATGGTTTTACTTGACGCTTCTATCTGTTGTACATATTATATTTCAGTTTTTCTTTAAAACAATTTTTGGTGTGTCTACTTTGACGGATGACGAGTCAAAGTATCAGCATTGTCTGATTACCTCCTGTATTTCATTTAAAAATCATAGTGTTGATTTACAATTTTCTGTTTTCTCGAATTCTGTGACCTGTGCCGTTGTTTGACATTATCAGTGTGACCAGTTCTGTGGGCTTGACGTGGTTCTCGATTATCAACTGTCGTTAATCTTCCTTATTGATCGGTGTCTACTTCTGTTACAGTTTTTGCTGATGGACTCGTATTCTTTAACTTTTGTTTGGTAGATGGCTTGTAATGGATAAGCCCCGTCATTCCTAATTGTGTTCTCCTATTGTTCCTTTGTTGTTTTCTTGTAATCGGATTTCCTCTATTTATAAAATTCAGTTGTCCTTCATTAACTCCAATCAATATTTTGTTTCTTAGAAAGAAATCCATTCCTAGGATATATTCAGTATTTAGTTCAGGAGATATAGAACTCTTGTTGATAGCTGCGTTTATATAATTCTATGTTTAATTGATAACTTGCATTCAGATTACAGTTTTTCCCATTAGCCAGTATAACCTTATTCAAGTCTGGTTTTGTTCTAAATATTCCATACGGACCGATCTTCTTCACTACTTCCCTATGAATGAGTGCATCGCACCTGTGTCGACTAATGCTAAGATTTCTAGTTTACCATATTCTATCTTCACATAAGGCCTATTGTCATATTTCTTTTGTTGTATAACATTTCCTAATACGCCTGCTCTTCTCCGATTCTGTAATCGCCGCTCCTTATAGTTTCTCAACAGGTTTCCCTGTTTGCTCGAGCAATCTTTTCACATCGTTCCTTGTCATACGCATCGCAAACAAAATAATATCGGTGTTCCTCTACAGTGTTCTCTAAACTGTCCGGCCTTTCCGCATCTCCAACATACTTGCCCCTTGTGTGGCAATACATCTCACTTGTTCTCCTACTTTCTCTCTCCGGTGGTTGTTATCTTGGCACTACCGGATGTCCTCTTACTAGTAATGCCCTCGCAGGTGGTCTCTATCTTTGCATTATCGCTCGTTCTCTCATCGGGGCTTCTCTTATAGGTGTTTCTATCACTGATATCTCGCTTCTAGGTGCTTCTCCCACCGGTTCTTGAAATCTTTATCCGAATCCGACTTTATTTATTCCCGGTAATTAATTCCTTAGCAATTCATACTCTACTGCTCGTTCTACTAATTCACTTAAATTCCATATGTCGGCTCTTCATATCATAAGTCTGGATTGGGGCTGTAAATTTCGGTAAATCCAAGGCAGTTCCTCTGCTGCTCTTTTATCCTTCCGTATCATCTAATTAAGGTTTGTATATCAGTAATATACGTCTTCACTGATTCGTTCTCCCGGTGTAATCTTCGCGCTATTTCAGCATCCAGATTCACATGGTAGTCACAGGAAAATAATACCTTTGGAAATCTTCAACAAACGTATCCCAACAATTGTTCTATCGATTTCGCTTATGGCGTAACCACATTAAATCTGATCTTCTCATTAAGTCAGGTAAAGCAGTCAATGAAGTCCTTTCATCTATATTATTCCGCTCCTTACATTCGTCTAATCCTTCTAGAAAAACTCTATGGTCCGTTTGTTCATCAAACGAAATGTTCCATTTATATATCTTCAAATCTTCTGCTCGGCGATGTTCTCTCACAAGTGCTATATTTTCTCTATCAGGTACATTCATTCTATCGGCAGCTCCAGCTACTTTATATGAATCACCATCTAGACGGGGTGTAGCGGCTCTTCTTTGTACTACAATCGCGAAATTTTTTTCTAGACGTTGACTCAATCGTTTTCTTAAATCATCCAAAGTTCCCGCGGTAACTAACTGGAATTGTTCCAATTCAACAATGATTTCCGGTTTGTGTGTCTATAAATCCATCCTAAATGATCAGCAAGCCCGACAGCATGTGTTCCTACGTCCCCTTCATCTCCTGACATTGTTTCTTTTCTTCTGTTTCACTTCCCGGTATTTTCTTTCTCTATTTTTATTATTATATTTCCTTTGGAAGTCCGTTTCTTCTATGTGGCGCAATCCTATTGAATTCTCGCTTCTACATACAAGAACTTTATAGTCCCTGCTCTTCTCTCTACTAGCAAGAAATTATAGTCCCTGCTCTACTCTCTACTCGCACTTATTCCCTGCAAGGGCGCCAAAATTAAGCGACGACGTACTATCTCTTATAGATGCATATGCTAACGGAACTCCCACTCGCGATGCTGCTAAGGGGGAGCCTAATAGGGTGCACCTAGATAATAGAATATATCGGTGTTCAGGAATTTGTCTACACAAAGTAAACAGTTAGAGAGAGAAAGATATATTCAATCAAATAGTAATAATAAATCGAATGAATGTGAAATGAAATAAGCGATATTCACGCGGTCTTATATTAAACGGTATACAACAAACGTAACGAAGCAAATCGGCGCATTGCAAAACGGTCGTGCAATTAACATAATAAAAAACGGAGCTTAGCATAACGGTAATGTAAAAATAATATTAATAAAAAAAATGGCACTTAGTGAAATATTAGCGGTGCCGGTGACAAAATAATAATACGGAAAGCAGCGGAAAATTGCGGTAACTTCAAGCATATAATACCAATAGCAAAATGGAAGGTATAATCGGAAAATACAATGGGCACGTAACATCGCCTTAGGGTCTGACGTGACTGCATGCCAAACGAATGCCTCCAGTTTCGCTAGGAGTATACACTATGGACGCGAAGCGTTGCATTAAAAACTAACGCTAATGTACGCCAAACGGATGCCACCAGTTTCGCTATTAGTATACACTGTGGTCGCATATCATTGCATTAAGAACTAACGCTACTGTATGCAAGTGACTACCACTAGTTACACCAATAACATGTACTCGTAGTTTAAGTGGTGAGAGAAGGTAAGTACTATGGCTTCGTTGCGTCGCATTATGAACTAACGCTACTATATGCCAAGTGACTACCACTAGCTTAGTATGTACGTAAAGTCGCAATTTAAAGTGACTTGGCTGTTCTACTAGTGGTACACACTTTAGTACGTAGGAAAGCGGTTACGGAAGAAAGGTTAAAACAAACCTACACATATGCCCCACATGCAGAAGGTCTATCATACAGTACAACGAAAAAGCTAATCAACAAATGCAATGCAATGACACAAGGGAACAGTGTAAGCTAAATAATATTGCTTACCAAACAAACTCACAGGTATCCCCTGGACGGTGTTGATGTGGGTGCCTTGTGCAGTAGGCTGGCTGATCTGCTCTTCGTTGAATTGGAACAGGATCTGATCTTAAAGTGTGAAGCGCGCCTATTTATAGGCCAAGAACCATGTTTATCTCTAGCTGCTTACCATAGAACGTGTAAATGTCGTCACACATCACGCTATGACCCGCTACGGATATCCATAGAAAAGAGTGTCCTCGTGAAGTTACAACATAAATGAATTATAATATTATTAACAAAACGCAATACCCGGGGAACAGGAGATAAAAGATATAATATACAATATATCTGTATATGTACTAAGAGCAGCGGTGACAGTTAGTCATCGTTGCTTTGAGATACACCATTCGTAACATTTGGTTTTACATACTATCGTTACTAGCTACCCCCCTCTCTCTCTCTCTCTCTCTCTCTCTCTCTCACGTATATTCCGGAATATACATTCATAATATCCCTACTTAAATCATTCGCAGAGCACATAGCCGTTGAAATTTATTATCACATTTGTTTATATTTATAAAGAAAAATAATCGCTGCGTACTCATTACAAATAATCTTTAAATTTTAAATACAACGGAAAAATATGTTTAATAATTAGAGTAATTAATTTCCCTAATTAATTTACTTATCTTAGTAAGTGTTTATAACATCTTTATTTTAAAAATAGAATAGGAAAAAGGTATCCCATCGGTATTTATTTATTTCTTACACACAACAATGCATACGGGCAGATATTTCTATACACAGAACGTTATTTTATCGAGGCTGTCCCGAATTATTTTCATTACTCTTTTATTCTATAAGTAACTTCGTTACAACACCCAAATATTAAGCGATGAACTTACTCGTGAGCACTCGAACTGATTAATCTTGTTACTATAATCCTGTTACTATCTGGATAGTTAACTTGATAAAACTCAATTTCATTAAAAGTAAATTAGTCTTTATTTGTTAAATTTAACTATAACAAAGTATACGCGATATCTAACTAAATAAATGAAAAGTGTATATTATGCCTATTTTATTGCACACCTGCATAGATTACTATGTTTTAATTTAATATGCATGCATGCTGGTCGTCAATTTAACTTTAGATTGTCATGTACTCGGGTTCATTGATATTATGTTTTGATATATAATTCATACAAAAGTCTTTCTCTTCGATATCGTTTGTTTAACATATATTATGTTTTAATATTAATTAGATCGACCTTGCATGTTACATGATACTAATGTACTCAATATTTAGTTTAGCGTATATTGCAATTTGCTCAAATACGCAAAGCCAATATTTAAATATCTGTTGAGAAATAAATTTGATATGTATTTTATAGATGAAATCTTTGAGACTGAAATAGAAATAGATTTTACCTTATGAATTAGTGCTTGATCCTGTTGAATAACAGAGGTTCATTTTATTACCTGGCATGCAGGCACAAGGACATGGAATATAGAAAGTTAAGAGTATAGAGTATAGAAAGGAAAGTAAAGGTTTTTTTGTAAAATATTAGGGAGCATCCAGAAGGAAGTCCAGATTATCCCAATATACCACTTATTAATATTTTCATATTTAATGGTATCTAATGTTTAATATAACTGTAAGCGAAAGTACCGCGGAGTTTGAAGTTCTCATCCTCACGGTACCTCCTTGATTTATAGCTTCATGCTGTAAAAGCAGTATTTGTACTAGTTGCCTGTTAATTGGTTGAACACCATAGGATTTTAATATTACGCTTTTTCTTAAAGGCAAACCGCTTAATAACGGCAATTTCAGGCCAAAAAGATGTATCAAACATTTTCTCATGGTGTTCGAACGGATATGAAATTATGAAAGATGACGAAAAATCACCTTTTTATATGAGTTCAGCAACGGCTCCAAGCTAATTACGGTTCACTATTGAAGTTTATGGATCCATACGAGATAATTGTATATATTCTTGTTTTTTAGCACCCCTAACTTCCGTTGTACTGTTCTTATTTATCCCAACAATCTTAAATTTATTTAAATACATAAATTTAACAAATAAATGCAGATTTTCTTCTAAATCTGCATTATTTATTTTATCATTCTTATAGCATTTTGGACGTAATTATCCAGAAGACGTCAGAGCTTTATATAATAAATGCTAAATCAAAAATGATCAATGTACCTGTCAAACTCTTAACAGTGAATACTATACTGATCCATAACATAGATTTACTCTCTTTAAAAATATTTCTTCGTGAATTCAGACAAAATACGTCGTTGTACAATTTCTGTAATTTATCACATTCAGTTGTGCAAGAGGTTTTAGGACATTAATATTCTATACGCGACCTGAAGAGTAAAATCAGTTTATGTGAAAAGTTAGGCAAACGTTTAAGTCGAGAGCGTTACAATATACCTAACGTACTAAATTTATTATAATAGTTATATTGACATCACTTTGTACACATTTGACATTTTACAATTATAGATTTGTTCAAATTGAATACAATTTTTCCATTTTGTTTGCCATTTAAATAAAGTAGCTTACGTCGAGGGCTCGTTTCGCTCTTTGTCAGGCATGTGTCTGCTTATTCTTTATGCCTGGACCTGACATAATGCACAGGCACTGTACTTAAGAAAGGAGTTATTTTACAATTGTGAGGTTAGTCAATTGAAAGAGCAATATGTTGATAATAGGCTAACAATTGCCAATTGCTACAATTACTACGATTTGCTACTTTTTGCAAAAGATTAAGAGATGCCCAGATTGCCCGCATCAAATATTTAAAACGATGACGCCGAGAGTGAATTACAGTGACATAATGTCTATAGTGGAACACATGAGAGAAAATGACTAGTCGCGCAGATCCAATCGTAAAGAACCGCCTATTTGGGTGTCGTACTAGCTATGTAAAAGACAGTTGACAGATTGGAAGGGAAAGAGGAACACCGAGAAGGCAATAGACATCTTAGATAGAGATGTCTATTGCAATAGAGAGGCAATAGAGAACTACCCGTGGTGACCTAGCCAAATGAGAATCTCGACACAAATATTGTACTTCACCAGTGTTATGACTTTTACAGATAAGTCATATACACGTATAAATGATATAACTGTAAAAGAAATCGATATTATAATATATATTTGTAAATAGTTACAGATTGTGAATTATAACAAATTGAACTGAATCGATTTCCTCATTTAAGAAAATACTGTATAACCTTCCTTCACACTTTTTTAGGTTTAGGACTGTCAGTAATATGCGCTAAACGTTTATATTATTGCCATATTTAAAAGTTATATCTAACTTTAGTGGAAATAATGTATTTTCTCCGGTCATTAATTAAGCATTATCCATTACAATTAGACTGTTACAATCAAGACTATGTAGAATATTCTCCAACCACTCTTCAAATGTTCCTCCATTCATTACATCATGGTAGTCTGCAGAATGCTTTTTTGATTCAAAAACTAGTAAACCACCATTTACAAAACCATTCTCGGAACCAATATATATAATTTTTAACCGTTTTCCTTTTCCACATGGATTTGATGGACCGGTAGACAAACCGTTCTAAAAAGCTTCTTTACTTGATGTAAAGATTTTATAGATTCACACTTTTTTGTGCAATCACCAGTATTTAGCCATGTTTCATCAAAGTAATAGATGGTTCTTCCTTTAGATGTGTATTTTCTAATATCACGTAAATCATCTCTTCGCGAAAGTAGAATATCTTTCCGCCCCGTTCCATTAGCATGCTATGCCTTTTCGTTTTATATACACAACATTATTTTTTTTCATAAACGTTGCACCAAGGTCTTTGACAAATGTGGTAAGCTGCCGTCTGAATTTATCTTAACTAAAACTTTCTCTACATATTTCGTAATTCCTTGTTTAGCCGAAATGAATGAGTTATTCGCCTAATTTCATTTAGTTGAAAATCGTGCATTCATTGGAACACGTCAGACCTATTTCTTTTTATCGAAGGGAACGTCACAGTTTCTGTTGTCGTAAACTGAGATATTATATTCGAGTCCAATCTCAGTTTCAGCAGATGATTCAATAATCATTTCATGTTAAGTATTATCTGGTTTTGGGGCTTTTTAACTTTATAAAAATTTTTAATCATCACTTTTTGTCGGTTGGCCACGCATAGGTTTTTTTATTGGACACAAAGGAGCGTCCATGATACAAAAAAAATCTTTTGGTTAGGAAATTGTTCGGAAACGCAGTCAATAAAAAGTGTTAAATACACAGTAAACAACACTGTGGTTGTCGATAGGCAGAATTTATATTCTTACCTTATCTCATCGTTAGGATATTTTAGGAATCAGTAATTTCAGCTGTTCATCCAAGGATAAACAGCGAAAAATTACTAAAGAAATTTTCTAATTTTAATATTGACTAAAATATATAATTTATATTATTTTATTAAATGTAGCTAATTTGAGTCAGATTATTATTATTTTGTTTTATATGTCAATAACAGTGCGTTTGCGAATTACTATAATTTTAAAGATAAACAATATAAAATATTATTGAGTAAATACAATTTGCTGACATTGCAAGTTGATTTACCAGCTAGATAGTGTTAATAATTGTAACGTATTAATTTAAAGCACATATTATTGTTTTGATGTTATCTAGAGATTGACAAAGGATTTAATATAATATTCCGTTAAATCGTTTATTTTAGTTGTATAAACTTTGTCACATTTGTTTTATATTTCTTTTTATTAAGTTTGTATATATTGCTAATTAATTATACAATAAAGCAAGGTAAGTTTCAGAGTTAGAGTACCGAGTATCGATAGACAAGCAGAAGAAAGATACAATTAGTTTCGACCATGAAAGTGTGAAAGATTTATATAGAAAAAGGCTAGATCAAAAACTACAAATTAAGCAATTCAGCA
>WYDF02038618.1:0-12529 GCA_009867245.2 Adranes taylori | reverse complement strand
ATAAATATGAAAAAAGTTAAAAAGAAGACAAATTCCTACAAATCAACATTCGACAAAATCAATATTTTTAGAAATAAAATGCAAAACATACAAAAAAATAAATGTCTTACTTTTGATTAAATTGCTTATACAAAAATACTAACTTAGATGCTTTTTCCGTTCCTAATTTTTTTCTCAGTTTGGAATGCACTAACCCAAATGTAGAAAATACACATTCTACTGATGCTGATGACGCCACAGCTGTATATGCAATTGAACAATATATGGCAGTATGCGATTTCCACCAATCTACATAGGATACATTTTCCGTTACTCCATGTATACAGTTATAAACATTTTACAGAAAACGGCAAATGAATGGCTTTAAAAAATAGCCAATGATTGAATTAAAATGAAAAACCTGTTATTAAACGTTAGTGTTTCAAATTAAATCGAATAATTGTAGAGTACTGAACAGAATCAAAATTCTCAATTTAAAATAGAAAGCATGTACGCAACGCTACCCTTAAATTTGTATTCGTTTTGGATTGTGTGCGCTGCTTGCAGCAGCCAACAAAAAGTTGCAGAAAACCAGTTCATCTCCTTTTCAGCTCGTTATTCTACGCCACGCTATCTGCGTCTGTATCACTCAAAGCAACTAATGTACCACATCTCAACGCAAAAAAAGCGTTTGTTTTATTCTTGCGCATAAATTTCGCATTCTCTGAATATTGCCGCGCCACAAATTGTTTATAATAATATATCGTCATCGTATCGTATTATTGTATCATTATTACTATAAGACTGTAAAGTTTTCGATAATGGTTTCATCTCATTCAATTACTACTACACAGTATCTCATTGTACTTTGTTGTTTTTTTTAATTTTGAACTTAACAACCTCGAGATTTATTGAAGATATTACAATGTTTTAGATGCAAAGTACAAAATTACTAGCGTACAATATTACAAAGGATAGTACAATCTTACAATTTAATCTTAGCGTAAATGCTGAATTAAGTTTTTAAATTTAATTAAAATTCAGTTATCTCACTGCTTGTAAATATCATGCATATGAATATGGTATGCATATCTGTTTACCAGATTTTATTTAAATAAGTTTTGTTAGTGGGGAGTTCCATATATACACACAAACATATAGGCAGACATATTTTAAAAATCAAGACAGTTATAAATATTCTAACGTAACAAATTAAAACACAAATTATTTTTTTTAGATCTTCCAAAAAATGTCAATATCACAATCACTTCCAAATTTGCATGGAACAAACATATTAAATGATATAAAAAATAAATATTCTAATATAGAAACAACGTATAAAAACCAAACGTTAAAGATGACTTCTTTAGGATTATCTGAAGTAAGTGGGATAAGAGACAGCTCAAATGAAAGATTTCATGGAACAAAACAATTAGACATTGTAAAAACATATGAAGCCTTAACTGAAAACTGTTCAGATAATCGTACGATGAATTTCCGTCCCAATTGCGAAACAAATGATTGTTTACAAAACCTACCTGCTTCCAGATGTCGTCCACAGCCAGATTTAGATGAGATATCGCCCGTAGAAGAGGAACAGCAGCCATTACATTTAGATGGTGAAAATAATACGCCTAATGGTGTAGTATTACAACCATTATTATTGGAGATAATGCCATTGAAAATGGTTAGGAGTTGTTCGATGATGAAAAATGATAAAACGAAGGAGTACAAGAAAAATGTACGACTTTTAATTATGTACACTTTCATTTTGTTTGGATTATTGATTATTATTCTATTTGCGCTGTATTTAAAGTAGGGCTAGTTAAGTCGTTCATTTTTTATGCTTAAACTGTATTTTAAGAGAGACAATATAAATTATGTTGTTCAATTCATTCAATTCTAAATGTTACATTTTTTTTCACAATCTATCATAGTACAAATTTTTCACAAGTACTTTCGTATCATAATGAGTGGTTCAAAATTAAATTGATCCAAATATGTCAAGAAAATTAAGTGTCTTTTAGGTTGTTCTTATGTATTATGAAGTCAAGTTCTAAACAACACTTGACACTATTTACCATTTTATGACGTCAATTGATATTGTGAGGACGGAATTGTCGAAGCTATTAAATTAAAAAGGAACGTGACGACAGTCATGATGAAAATCTTTCTGTTCCCGTAACTAAGCGTAATGCAAAATAATATCTCACAAAAACAATAGGCAAACCACTTTGGACAAATTCTTTCAGAATACATAATTTAATTTAAATTTGAACAATGCAATTTTTATCTTTTATGTATGGAGTACATATAGGTATATGAACAATTTTTTACATATGTATGTATATGTATAGTATAGTTTGACTTGTTTTCTACAATTTAGTCATTTTTTTTTTAAATATATGTTGAACCTCGGAAAATTGGGCCAGCCGCTTAATCTGGACAAAATGTACTAGTCCTGATATGTCCCGATTAAGCGGAACGACTGTATATACCGCATTGGTACATATCTTAAATATAAACAACATTTTGTTCAAGCAAGTTTTAATTAAAGCCTGTTAGGTTGCAAATAGTTTACAATTTGAGGTTTATCCTCACGAGTTGACATCAACTTTGATTGAAGGGACGTAACTTTCAGGTTTTGATTTTCTAATTCACTTCAGAATAACACATTTCAGTTATTCTAATACCAGGGTTATTTGTAACTTCCACTCCATACTGACCGATAAGATTATCAGTTTGCTTTCATTCAGTTCGTCCATTTAAATCTCCCAGTAGCATTATTTCCTACATCCGTTCCTGAAGGTCACATATGAAAGTATTACTGCAAATTCATCAATTTTGTACATAATTACAAAATACAAGCAGAAAATTGGAGCTGAAATAAGACTTCCTTCTTCTTTTAAAAATGCCACATTCGTTTCTAGCGCGGATAACTTTATAAAGAACACATACGGTTCCCTCGAATGTTTCTTCTTTTTCGTTTATGGCTGCCTGAATTTAATTTTGGAGCACTCATTATAATAATAGCTTAAGAATTTCAATTTTTTTGGATATAGCGTAGGAAGTTTTTATAGCGTATATTTTACTGTCAAATATACGGTTGGTGGTGGAGAGGTTAAAAATATTATATAGTTTAATCAATAAGATTTAACTGTTGACATTGTTATAATTATATTAATCATTGCAGATTTTATATTTTTGTACTTAGAAAGTTTCAATAAGAACAAATTAATAATATTTTTATTGTAATTAAAATGTTCGTGTACAGCACAAACAACAAATTCTTAGATCTATATATTCATGTTTATATTGTTGAACGCTTTTATTGTTACTAAATATTAATTCTACATTTTTAATAATATTTGTATATAAAATTTTAAGACTTAAATATTCATTCTATTTTTGTTTGAAATATATTTGCGTATTAAATGTTTTAAAGATGTTTACTTTATTTTAGCTAGAGAACATTTGAAGTTTTTATCAAAAATTTTCTATTTAGATTCTTTTTATTTTGTGTATTCATTTTTCTCTACTTCTATGTACTGTAAGTACATAAGAGTTGTCTTTTAATATATGTTTAAAATATTGTCTACTCAGTTAATGCAAAATACACTTTTGCATTCGATCAAGCCATTTGTTAAAGTACTCATTTTATTGTGCAATGAGCACTTGTACGCATCACATCCTCTATATTTTATCAAGTCGATACTAATGCCGTGTTCACAGTTCTTTGTCACTTACTGTTCTTTCCACCTCAGTAAGTAATATTTTCAAAATATCGTTATATAGTTAATCGGAGAGATCAATAGTTTTCCTATCTTGAGTTTGAGTAAATATCTTTATAAACATTTCCGATGACTCAGAACTTTCCAATTTTTAGTTCGCGCTTCTTCTTGACACTGAAATTTCGATGGCCAAGCGATTAATTCATTTAGATAAAGTTAAGTCACTCAGACTTGGGAGGGACTAAAAGGAGAATGCTCCATCAATTCGACATTTGTCTGTTCTAAAACCTCAATTGTTTTGTGTAGTGTGAACTAGCAATATCTTGCTGGGGAATTCATCAGTTTGGGTTAGGTTTTCAGAGTTCTTCAATAACTTGTGATAAACGTTGTATACCAAGTAGCATTAACCGTTCTTAACGCACAACAACGAATGTCACTCGTGAATGGGATACTGACTCAAAACACCAAACCAGATTCTCGATCGTTTAAAAATAATTTGCAACTGGGATCGCGTCCATGCCCGACAATACCGAAAATGGGGGTTTTGTTGTAAATCTGGAAGAAAAAAAAAACGGTCTTTAAGGGGTTAATACACTATACGACATAATATTCACTTAGCTCAATAGAATTAGTATTATTATTGCAGCGTAGGCAACAGAGTTGATAAGAGCTGTAATATTCTTTTAAGCACGCTCTTCACTATATACAGTAAAGTCCGTTCTTAAACTTTTTTTCGATGTGGCAATAACGTCTTCTGGCAAGGAGCTCCATTGTGTTATTATTCTGTAATAAAAGTGTTTCCTTAGATTGCGTCGACAGACTTCAGATCTTAGTTTGAAGCTATGACCAAGTGTGCGTTTGTGTCCTTCCTGAATTTGCACCTGTAGTGACGCTTTAATATCTTACAGGTTCCCGCGAGTTCTTCGTTCTAATAGTGACGGAAACTTCAGAATAGACGTTTATTGTAAAGAACAATGAGATGATTACGACGTCAAAACTAGATAAAGTATTAATTGCATATAATAGGTATTTGGTTTACATCATCGTTATAGTATTAGTCACATCATAAAATTCTCAATATCTTACAGTTCTTAATTTAACAGCACTTCAGTCAGTCATCTTCTGTTTAAACTTGATAGTGTATAAGTCCTTCAGCAGGATATGAATATCCTCCTGGTACTTCCTTCGGCATTTTTATGACAATGTAATCAAATTGATACTATTTTGTAATTTGATAGTTGGAATACTACATATATCAGTTCTTCTACCTGTTTCATATGTTCTGGTGCGGGTAAGCACTTTATCTTTATTTAGGGCATAGAAGAGCACATGTGCATATTACCTTCCCTCCCACTATCATTCTACAATAAGCATTAACTCTTAATACAATATTTTTCCTGAAAAGTGTGAGAATTTTAGAAAGACAGTAGTAATTTAATAATAGATTGTATTTAAACAAAAAAACAAGTTTACATGAAATTAAATACGTAAAAATTTAAGACAATGTTTAAAGAGATTTAGAGTTTAGATAATTAAAAAAAATTAAAGTCAAATTTATCTAGTTTCTAAGTCAAAAATTTCAAGTTAAATGTAAACACAATAATTATTTAGGTCAATTACTGGTTACAATGTTTGGAATTAATTAGTAATTCCAAATGTACGCTTAACTTAAATCATCAAAAAGAATAAGTAAAATTAAAGTATACTTAATCATAAAACGATATGAAAGTAAGAAAAAAAAAATTATTTCGTCAAGACTTAGTCATGAATATTGTGTTTGGTTTTCTTCTTTTTTATCTTTGTCGGCGTTTCTTCGATTACCTAAATAATTTAATGTTTTTTTAGAAAACTAAATATACAAAATTTAATAAAAAGAAAATTTTTTATATAAAATTAATAAATTCTTAAATAAAACGCCCTGAGAATTAGGTAAATCAGTTAATGCTACAAAACACCGACATTTTAGTGGCTAGGATCACCACCTTCAAGCTTATAAGTCTTGGACGACGTTGAATACTTACCAACGTTGCATACTTAGATATACTTCCCGTGTTATGGAAATAGATAGATCCTTTTAAAACTATGGACCTTTGTTGGAAGTATCGAAACAACAATCTGTTTACGTGAATAAGTAATTCAATAGAAATCAAGGAAGGGCAAATTGTGGGTGAAATAGGGGATTTTTAGATCGACATACATTCAATGCTCTATTCTATTGTATGCAGGAAAAATACATAATAAACAATGGATTTTTATAGTAAGAAACAGTTAGGGGAGAAAGTATCTAGCACAAACTTCACTGGTCCGGAGCGGGCTCTCTAAATACCTGCTAGTTGCATCAGAGAAGCGATAAGAAACTGAACCAATCAAAAACACACTTTTGGGCAAAATCAGCAGGCAATCAACCTTCATAGATCTTCACAGATTTGCTGAAACTCAAAACGATAACTGACTTGTTTACAAAACAGGCACCTCTGAGGGTATATATGAAGAAAATTGGACTACACATGCAGAACTTGTGTACGATGTGTCTGAAGGAAAGCGAGATAGCTCAACATATCTTATTTGAATGTGAAGCAGTAGCATCCATAAGAAGAGAGAGAGAGAGAGAGAGAGAGATTTGGAATAACGAAAGTTGACCCGAAAATATTGAAACTCGTACAAGACACAGATATATTGGATTGGTGTGACTAATCAATCAGGGAAAATGATTTTGGTATTGATAGCGAAAGAGAAAATTAAATTACCTGACCTAATCAACAAATACTATCATGCATTATCATTTCTAACAACACTTTCCATCAGCTTAAAGAAGTTTTGGTGTAGACAAAATGCTTATATACATATAGAACAATAAATTGTAATTCATTTTAAACGTTCAAATATACAAACCGGATGAGTGTTTTGAAATTTTGGCACGACTTTTCGGCAACAGACCTATTTTTAGGTTATGATCAAGTTCCAATAAGAGTAGGTTAACATAAAACAATATTATTGTTCGTTGACAAGATTTATTGACTTATAAACATTGTTTTGAGGCCGCTTATACACGAAATATTAGTACGTTAAATACGTGATAGATTAGAAGTAGCTAGAGAATAGAATAATATTAATGAATTCATAACGCAAAATTGGCTTCATATTAAATAAATGTGCGTTTGCCAAATCTCAACTAAAGTTTAGGAATTGAACTGCACTGAAGACCTCAAACAGCACACATAAGTTAGCAGCAATCGAATAATTTTCGGAACCACAAAATTCGGGAGGTAATCTGAAGGCAGAATAAAGGACGGCGCAGAATCAACGGCTGCTATCAGGTATAAAAGTAATTCTGCTTACGCAGCCTTCATTTTTCATACAATTCCATGATTGGCAACTGATGTTATTGAATTCAACCTTAAGTGTTATCAGTAGGTTTCCTTGGCATATAATTGACTATTATTAGTCTCAGCAGATCTTTTATTCTATACCGGCTATGATTTTAAATAATATGTGCAATTAATGTCTACCTCTGAACTGGCATCACCATTTATCTTATCCTCCATTGTCGATTCGAGTTGTTGAATGACATCTCCCTGCTTCTTGTTCTTCTTCTTTTTCGCTGGTTTCTCCAATTCACCATTTATTTCCGTCACTGGTGTAGGAGTTGAAATCTTCAAAATAAATAGTTTTCTTACATATTTATTTAAACACTAATGAATATTTTTCGTTTCAAGTAGAATTAGTTTTGTGTAAAATTTGTTGAGTATATATATTTTTGTAAAGAAGTTTTAAGATGCCAATAAAGGTTATTATTATTAGTAAGTCAATAAGATTTTTTTTAAATACATTATGATTTGTAATTGACTTTATTGAAGAGGGTAGACGATTGAATAATTTCATTCCTGTATAAATAGGGTTATTTTCAGAAAGTTTAAGACGATGTTGAGGATATGAATAGTTATTATGTCTTGTATTATGGTTGTGTTTATTCTCATAAGTCTCATACATGATCTTATGTTTAAAGTTATGTATTAAACATTCTAATATGAATATGGACGTTAGGATAAGGATTTTATTTTTTTGAAGACTCCTCGGCAGCTCTGCTTCGTTCCCATATCGTATAATCTTCTTATTACTTTTTTTGGAGTCTAAATGTTTTGAGTGCACAACTAGCTTGTCGTCAAAATATTATTACAAAGCGAATTTGTGATTTAAAGTTCGAGTAGTAAACCTGTTTCAGTGCTTGAGAATCAACATAACTGAATACGCAACTCTCTACTCAATTTAATATTTAATTCTATGATGGTTCATTATATTTTAGAGAATTTCCTATCGTGATACCCAAGTATTTTATCGTATCTTGGAGCTGAAGTTATAGCGATCCAAGTGTTATTGAGTTTGATTTGAGGTATTGAGTCTTTTATTTTAAAGTGTTAATTGTGTTTTAGAGATGTTCAGTATTAACTTATTTCTCACGAACCATTCTTGTAGAATTTTTAGATACTTATCTCCATCCCTCTCTATATCCTCTATATTATCTCTATTTAGATGTAGGCTAATATCAGCATAATTTATTATTACATGGCTTGTGTTTCGTGATCTACGCAGCCGAATGCTTTGGACAAGTTATAAATTGTCCACACGGGATATCTCCGGCCTCCAGTGCATCGATTAACGTGAGTATCGCCATTATGACGTTTCTTCCATTTATATACCCATGTTGTGTTGGATTTAACAGATTTTGTGTTGCAAGAAATACTGTCAGCTGAACGGCATTGACCTTTTCCAATATTTTACTCGTTGCAGGTAGGATACTTATTGGTCTAATTTCTTATGTTGTCTATGTCTTTATTTTTCTACACAGGTTTCACTATCGCAGTTTTTAGCACGTACGGAAATGTTGATGTCTTGAATGTAGCATTTATCATATGTTATAGGTCTCGATATATAAGTGATACAGCATTTTGTAAGTCCCATGGGGAGTCTACTCCATAACTCCAAGTAGATTTTAAGTTCTTTACTATGTTTATTATTATTTCGTCTGTCATGTATGAAAATGTCATACTTTTATCAATATAGTTTATATTGTTTCATGTTTCATAAGTATTATTATTTAAGGATGCCGACAAGTTCTGTCCAACGTTTACGAAATATTTATTAAACTGGTTTGCTAAAGTGTTTTGATCACTTGTGGGTAGCGTAAGTTGTTTCCTGGTTTCTCAGTTATGTTATTTACAATAGACCACGTTGTGTTGTTTTTATTTTCTGACCCCCGGATTAATTTTGAGTAATGTTCACTTTTACATTTTCCTAATCGTTCGTTATATATTTTTTAATTTGTTTATATTACGTGTTATACCCATGATCCACTTGGAATATATCTACATAATCTAATATTTTTTTGATTTCCTTTATTTCTTTGTCTTTCCTTTTTGAATACATATTTAAGTTAATTTGCTTGCTTTTTACTTTTGTTAGGGATATACAGACATTTACAATTTCATAAATCGTATTACAAAGCATTTCCCTAATTTTATTTGTTTCAATTATTGATATTTGATACAATTTCAGCTTACTCCCCGTAGTTCGTCTATAAAGCGTTGTATGTGTGTTTCTGTATTATATCGTGAGTAATTTGGTGTCTTCTTTTGTCTTAGAATTTTTTTCCTAGAAATCCGAGAATTTTTTTCCTGGAATTATCTAAACAAGCTTTAGTAGTTATACATGTTGATTTATTTATTATTGTGTTTAAGTTAAAATTGCGTTTATATTTATGAAATGTCCGTAATGTTTCGATAATGGTGTTGCTAGGAAATCTACATTGAAATCTCCCGGTATGAAGAATATACAGTTTTCAATAGTAAATTTTTCTAATAATTTAGTGAATTGATCAAGAAATAGATTAAAATTTGATGTGGGATTTCTATAAAGGCATACCACGGGTACTCTCATACCGATCCAACTGAATACAACAACATTCAAAATAATAAGTTTTTGCTAGTGAATTTATATCTGATCTATCTTTAAAGTTGATATGATTTTTTATGTAGATTGCAGTTCTTACATGCTTACTGCTATTACGGTAGAAATTTGATGCTAAGGTGTTACCCTCTATTTTGTGTGTAACTCAATCTCGACACTGCTTTTCCAATGTTCTATTTCAATAAAAATGGTGCACTCCGCATTTTCGGAAAGCATCCACTCGATTGAATTTATAATATTACTTATTGATTGAGGAACTTTATTGTTTTTTAGTCTCCATTATTTGCCTTTTTGGCTCCTCGGTTTTAAAGCATACTTTTAAAATTTAATTTTACCAATTAATGATACACTTTGAACATCATACTGTTTTATGCTAACATGAAGCTCCTTAAAAATATTTTGAGTTACTTCCAGTGCTTGATCATTTTGTATTTGTGCTATGTGACTAATATTATGTTGTTTGTTTTTATCTTGTTTGTTATATTTCTTTCTTTAGTATATTAATTTCTATCGATAGCCTTTTATTCTCTTCTTTTTGTATTTCGTATTTAGAGTAATTCTGTGTAATTTCGTTGAAGCTTTGTTAAGACTGCCATAACATCGTCAATGGTAAATTTATTTCCTGGTGCACTGTGGTCTCGTTTATTTCTAGATGAGTTTGGAGTCCCTCCGATAATAGTTCTGTTTCGATTTTCCATAATTTCATCCCGTGTTATGTTCGAAATGTCGCTACAGTCCACACCTACCCAGTTTGTTTTTATGTTTCTAATATGGTAAACAAAATCTTCTTTGGTTAGATTTGGTGCAGCCCTGATGAAAATACTTTTTGCATTTTCCCACACATTCAATAGAAAATGTGTTTTTTTGTAATACTTCTATGACATAGCGGGAATGAAAATGTTTTCTTTTGAACTCTATTTTTGGCCATTATGTGTGAAGTTATTGCGAGTATTTGTGTGATTGTTTTTATTTTATACCCTTTATAATATGAAGCATAAATCCAATAAATGCTGAAAGTCAATAAATTTATTTAATATTTACTTCAAAAATAAACTAATGTCAAATAATTTCAAGTGATCAAAAATATTAAATTCAGGAAACATATTTATTTCTTTGACTCTGCATATACAATTATTTATATCAACAATAATACCTCATTAGAAAATGGATTATAAAACAGTACTATTAATTACATTATAATGTGACAAAGTTGAACAAAATAAATGTAATGGAGAACTTCACATTTCAAACACTAAAATAAACAATAAATTTAATCTTACCAATCGATTACTATTTCTATTAAAAATATAAAATAACATGTTTGAAAGAATATTTCCTGCAATTTCCAAAATAAGTCTTAAATCCAATGTCAAATTGAATAGGAAGCACTATATCATGCGGCCACAAGTTTTGAAATTTAGCTTGGTATTTGGGAATAATAGGGATGATTTATTTTCAAGACTGGTGTTCCATCTCAAGAAGTATGCAGAAAGGTGCACTCTGTTTTAGTACCACTTTTTAATTCTAAGAACATCAGGCGAAGCTACTATCTAGGGGTGTTTCTGTAAACTCAGCCAACCTCTATATATTGTATATCTTAAAGAAATCATGATACATATTGTGTGCTCATTGTTCATGTTTTAATCCATATAACGTAAATTTAGTTTGGAATGCAATAGAAAAAAAAAATATTCGTCCAATGTTTGCTGCGAATCAAAATTCCAATACATGTAGAGAGAGTAACGTCTTGATGATGTGATACTATATTGACAAATTTTAATCCATTCTGTTTTAACAAAGATCCGGCATATTACTTGGAAATAAACCGTTGTACTCCACAAAGGCTGTACGCAAGGTACTTAAAAAATATATTTTTTCTGTGATTCGTGTAGAAATTGAAAATTCGTGGCAGTCGTCTCTGAAGAGAGAAAAAGTAAAAAAGAAACAAAAATAACATTTTATAAATTATTTCTACAAAGGTTATTAAGGAAGTACGTAGATAATACAAAGTTGTTAATGATCTAGGCTCCTGCAATTATGGATCCATTGGCTTACACTTACATATAATTTAAGAATTGCAAGATATGGCTTACCGTGAATTGCTGAGGTTTGCAAAAGTTCCTTGTTACTATCTTTTCCATTCCGCATAAAACATGTTCTGCTAATAAAACAGCCTCAAATTTTTTAATAGACCTGTGGTTTATATTCTATATATTCTGAATAAATGCGTTAATTCAAAACATTTTTAACATTTTATGCCTGATGCCAACTGTAACCTCAAAAACAATCCCCTTTGTGCTGGCCATATTTACATTATGCAGCGTCGCCTACATTTAATCTTAATTGCGAATTGTCATAACTTTTATTTAAGTAGAACTGTTTACTCGTATTATTTAAATAAATCACATATAAAATAATCACACACACTTTTTATGAATTTTGTTTAGACTTTACTTGAGCTAAATCTCCGGAATAATATGCACTAAGATTTGATATTATGTATAACTGATGTTTTTTATTTATGAAAGTTAGAGCTGCTTATTTACGTGTTCGTTCGACTTATGGGTTCGCTGCGTATATGTACATATCATCTAATAATTATACATATTAATACCCATATATATATAAACGTCTAAATTTGTCCGTCCGTCCGTCTGTCTGTCGTGCTTAAGTCTGGAACGCTTTTGATTTTATTATATCAAGCATTTATGTGCGAGTGAGATAGTTAGTACTTTTTACTTTTGTAGTACGTACGAATGCTGCATAAAAGAAACATGGAATAAAAATAGTTGTTTGTATTTAGAAGCAAATATAAGCAGAATACAACGTAGAGCAAAAGTTTTGTGCTATTTAAT
>WYDF02038617.1:0-25853 GCA_009867245.2 Adranes taylori | reverse complement strand
TGATTTAATATTTATAATTGGACATTTATTCATTGGTTTATTATTGACATTTTTATTGTGCATTAATATCTTTCTTTCTGTTTTGTTTAGAAGAATAATAAATGGTTTTGTTAAACCTTTAATGCTGTTTCACTCATTAGCACTTAAGTTCATTACAGATACCCAGCAAGAACGTGAATCTCTGGTTTAGTTACCAACTGAGTCTATCTAAGCCCTGAGTAAGCGACCGATGACCGGAGAAACAACATCAGTTCCAGCCTGCGGTCTCACATTAAACTGACGTAGAGCCCGAGGGATATTTCCGGAGTCCCTTTTTATTCTGAAATTAATACGATATCTTTGTGCCATTAGTGTGACAGGCACTAAGGCTCTCCATTAGCAATGTGGCGAGTCGAAGTTCCGTTAGCAAATAAACGAGAGAACGTCGATTATTTAGCATCCCGGACACGGACTGTGACACCGTACCTTATGATATTGCATAAGTATGACTAAAGAAAGCATATCTGATTAGACATGAATCTATTTTTGTTGATAGTAATTAGTAGAGTAGGATGATAGCTAATTAAGTGAGAATATATTAAATTATAGGAATTTTATAGAGGTAGGGGCAAAGTGGTGAGAGATATCGAACGAAATCTTGGTAGGAAATTATCTAATCAAACAAATGAGTAAATACCACACAGTTCCCACTGGAGTGAATAGTCGGTAATAAGATATTTTAAGTTGCAGAATGAATCTTTGTCACTCAGCGTTTTGAAAATAAAATTATGAAGTAAAAAATTTGTTTAATATGAAAACGACTAGTCAATATTACGACAGCGTGGGTCAAAATTATAGTAATTTTATATTTATATTTGACAGTAGTTGAATACATGATATTTTAATTTTATTACAATCAATATACATTAGATTTATAATAAAGAAAACAATAAACATATAACAAAATGTACATTAACTTTTTTCTTCATTATAAAATTAATGCTTATTTATCGAAATAAAATTTAAATATCAAGTATGCAACTTAATGTTTTGTCCCACATGTGTCCGACCCACTGTCAAATATAAATATAAAATTAGTATAATTTTGACCAACGTTGTCAAATTTAAAAATAAAATTATATAATATTGACTCACACGGAAAAAGGTTCTCAATTACTATCCTAAATCATTTTCAATACATTTTGTTAAGTCTATGCATTTCTTTTATTCAACAGCATTGACTAAGAAAGACCATTAATAAATGTTGGCCTGCGCTGCACTATTTGTCGTTAAAATATAATTTTGGCTAACTGAGTCAGACAAAATTCAATACAGGTCTCGAAATGTTAATAACTACTAAGACTTGTGTTTTATTCTAAACACTGGTCAAAAATCAAACTCCACATACCAACTATCAGATTCCCAAAGAAAAATTAAATTCCATTTAGCGCTATTGCTGAATGCTTCGCGAGATCATCTAGAATTTGCGTATTAAATGGTTACTGAAACGAAATGCATTGTCTATAGTACCACCAAGGTATTTTAGATACGATTTGGTATCCGTTGGAGTTTATTTTCGTTTACTGGTCACCATAATCGCCAAAATAACTTTTGCGCCCACAGGGAAATGGTGCCGCTTTAAAAACCTAGAGATTAGTGTGCGAGGAAGCCGTTAGTAGATGACTTCATCTGATGACTCATCATCTGACTTGTTTTGTTTTTGTTTTCTAGTTGTTTTCGATACTTAGCTTCCTTTGACGCTCATAGTTCAACTTTCTCTTCCAATCTATCCTGCCGTTTTAGTTCTGGTAATTCTGTTACTTTCTTCTTTTCTTCAAGAGTCTATTTTACACGAGTTCCAAAAATGTGGTAAGAAGGCAATTACTTCCCGAGTTTCCTGGTTGTTTTCTTCCTGGCCATCAGATGTAAAATTGTCATCTATGAAAATATTGCTGCCTAAATATTATTTAAATAAGTTAACTAATTAACTAATCTGTTAAAATAATATAAAATCAAGTTCCATAATCCGTATGTTATAATTGGAAAGTAAAATGGAAACCTAAATGTATATATGTATGCGTTAGAGATTTTTTTTCGTTCGCATCGGTTACACGAAAAAATGCTTAATTCCAAAACAATTTGCGGCGGAGGACGAGAAATTATTGCCCGCAGGCAAAATAGCAATTTTTTTCTACCTCCATGCGGCCCGAAAATATCTTGCTTTCCCAGTTTATATGCGCTGAAGAAGACGCTACGAAGGAACATATAAATTACTTCAATTACTATTATCGATAGGGAATTATCGTTTTTTTTAATAGGGCTTGAGGATGTGAAATGCGTTTACCGTAGAATTTAATGGTATTTTTTTCTTTCACTGCAACGTTCAGATCGTAGTTATTATTAAATCCTGTTTTTAAAAGCCCCTAAAGATATATAAGTTAGCAAAAATTTGCATATTTTAAGATATAGAGTAACGGAAAAATGAGACAAGCATTAAAAAATAATCGAATATTTTTTCTGCGTATACTTTCTTGTTCTATAAAAATATAGACTATTTAAGACTTGTAATTAAATAATAATTTTTATATGTGCGTGTCTTTGATTTGATTTCGTGTACTTTTTTGATTGTTCGTATATTGTCATCGTAAATGTAAATAATCATTATAAAATTGCTGAACACCAAATTGTGGCTTATATTTTCTCGTTCTGAACTTTACGCGATCATTTGTGGAAATGCTATGCTAATGACGCGTTGTGTGATGCTATACTAATGACTTATATGATAGAATCTAATAAACTATTGATGCATGCTTTTGCCTAAATGTTTTCATGTACTTTTTCTTGGTTCGTATATTTTCGTATATTGTCACCGTAAATGTAAATAATCATTATAACATTGATTTGAATTGAGCAGGATTTAAACTCATAACCTTTGGGTTACTAGTTTAATTTTCTTTATTTTACGCTATTTGATGCATTGATTGTAGTGCGTCACTCGATTTATAACTAAAGTTGCGTAATCACTAATATATTTAAGTAAATAAGTCTCCATTGACAATACAATCAATCACTCGAGTTTAACCAAATAAAGATCTATTTACACTAGATTTGTACGGAAAATAAATAAAAGTAAAGGATTTTAAACAATATTTATTTCATAATTTAATATTTACAATGTAATAGGTATAATTTTACAATTTAATAATACTATAGAAAATCCCATGTAACTATACCCCGTAAAACATACGAGCTTACCAATCCTAATCATATAATAATTCAAATAGATTCAAACTCATCGAGATACAGACTCAACAATATATTAAGTTCCCACGGAACTAGATTATTTCCGATGTGTTTAGCGTTCAAAATATCGGAAGAAATAAATATTTAGGAGGTGTGGTTTAAAGAAAGTCATGGGCGGTCTAATAACATTAAATTTGGTATATGATGTGTTAACACTCATACACTAGATTTAATGGATCAGTATGTTGATGAAGGGGATCAGTATGTATAAAAATGATGTCCAGTTCTAGTAGAGGGATAGTAAATTCCGGCGGCCGCCGAACGTCGTAATGCCCAACTAAGTATCAAAATAATAATCCGGAATAAAATAATATTAGAATAATAATTAAATAAAAAAGAAAGTCATGTTTAATTAGTGTGATCATAAATTTATTAAGTATTTTATTATGCATTCGTCTAATGTAGAGCGGGAAATTAGCATTAATATTGTTGGGAATAAATTAACTTGATTTTAATTTTGATGAATAAAGTAATTAGTAACAAATTTTTTGATCAAGGTAAAGCTAAAATCAATATAAATAAATAATTACGTTAATGGTGCGTTACTCTAAATCTAAAATAATAAATAAATAGTTTGTGTACAGCGGCAAAATCTGTAAGTACCAAGTTTAATATTTCTTTGATGTAACTGAACAAATCATACAGTCACTTTTATTGAATAGTTGATTTATTTTATTTTACTAATTGCAAAGAGTTGATTATTTTATTTTACGTATGGGAATGAATGAGCATGTCATTGGTTTGCATGTAAACATTTTTAACGACCAATACAATTTGATAAGTGTAATAACTGTTTCATTTCTGCTACCTGCATTATTAAAGCTAACATTCATTGTTAGGAGTTGGTGTTGCCATTAATTATTCAGCCACAAAGGGCACGCTTTAATCTGACGGTACGTCCACCGTAGCTATGATTCGGCTTAGTGTTTTATGATAAATTAAGTGGGGCTAACTAGGGGGATTATAAAGCAAACTTTCCGCGGCATCAACCATTCAATTAATAAATTTGCTAGAAGTAGCTAAACTAAAGTGCTATTTTATAAAATAACAAAGGAATTCAGGTACCTATAATTGTGAGCAGGGGATTGTTACGCTAACCCATATAAAAAGTCCCTTCTCACAAAGTCCCATGTCACGTCGGAGAGAACAACCATCCGCCCTAGAAATAACGCGATACTATTGTGAAAGGAGGAAGACTCGGTGCTTTTGTAATTTTTGCAAGTGTTGGTTGTGTATGGAACACATTACATCATGTTGGAGTGAATGCGCAGAGAAAAATTAACTCTCAATGATCAAGATCTTTACCGCCCCTTTTTTGTGTCAAGGCTATTTTAAGTATTTCTATAAACGTTTTCTTAATAAAAGAGTTTATTTACTATCTACATAAAACTTTTTTAAATTTTATGCTTAGAATTACGTTTTAAATAAAAGTGTTAAAATGACATGTTTTCCTTTACTACTCTAACAAAATCCCTAACCTTTTCTTTTCTTTAAATGTATTGACTCAATATTGACTATTGAATTCCAAACAGACCTCACCTGTTCGTCCGTGTAATTTTGAAACCACCCGTCCACTAGGGGGTTAACAAATTATTGTAGTAAATTCCGATCACACCTTAAAATTTATTACGTAAATTATAGAGTTGAATAACGTCGTTGAAAAATAAGAGTCTAAAAGAATAATAAAACAAAGCTAATTGTGCTATCGAGAGCAACTATCTAGTAAGTTGTGGACAGTTAGATGTTGTAACTAAAATAGCGCACACATGTCCTGTAAACATCTTTTGTTACCCTAATATCATTAAATCAAAGTTTATTTCCGCCAAAAGGGATTCTTTGAGAAAAGAGCTGTAAATAAAGTACGAAAAAAAAATTATATCCGATAATTTTAGGAATACTTTACAAAAGTCAAATTACGCTGAATATTCAAAGCACAAATACATATTTAATATTTATGATTCAATCATTCATTTTAAATTTGCATTGCAGATATTTCTAATGACAATTTTGGACATTATCGGGGTCTGTCTAGTGATGTGCGGCTTACAGGCTGTTCTTTCGTCCATGTATGATGACATACTAACGTATTCCAAAGTATATAGCCCATTAGCGAAAATAAGTAATTCAGAGCGAAAAATCGCATTTATTATCAACGATATATGCTTCAAAAAATCATATGTGTCTAATGAGGGGAGCTTTAAACCTCTAGTCGCACCTAACGCGATCTGTTGCGGCGGGCGATAGTCGCATCGGTCGGCGATATGGTACCGTCAAACAGTGCGATATCTTTGTGAGTGATCCGGTATCGTTATTGCCTTCCGGCGAGCAGTTTCAATACTATTTGTTCAAGTTTTTGATGAGAAACATTATCAATAAGAAAATAGATGTAAGTAATATGCAAAAATGTTGAAGTTAGAAAAGACAAGAGAAAGAGAAAGAAGGAAATATTTTCAAACACAAATTTATTTTCAGGTGTTTAATGAATCGAGGGATATCCCTATTGAATACTGGTTACAAGATCCTTACAAAGGTTATAGCCGGTAGACTGAAGCCTCAAGTAGAAGAAGCGCTGGGTAAAACTTGTTAAGCTCATAAGAATGACTTTGACTGACACAAGCGGAAAAGTGAGAGTTAAGGGAGAGCTGACAAACAGTTTTCTGACAGGGAGGGGATTAAAGCAAGGAGACTCATTATCTAACCTACTCTTATATACAGATCTCATACATATTAATGGGTTACTCTGTTAATAGTCAAGTCGCTGATAGACGGTCATGGGCGAAAACAGGCCTACAATAAATATGTATCCGACAAGGCAGGACTGATTGTGAGCTATCTTCTCTAAGAGTCTACAACGATTTGTTCTTGATGCTACGTATTTTGTATACACTTGACAAACAAGTTCATTTTACACCTTTTATATCAGTTCAGCCTGATTGATTTAATAGCATTTTACTAAAATCTGGATCTCTATCTGGAAATCTTTTTTCCTGAATATATCTTTTCTGGAGACATCTTTAGGATGTATCCATTAGAATTGCAAATGGCGAGATATTCCATGAAGCCAGCAATGTTACACAAGAAGCTCAGCAGATATTGTTGAACTGCGACCAAATATATTGAAGGATCAACTAAAATTAATCCGCTTCTGCGAGAGTTGTGTGGGTTAGGATTCTTAATTTTGATATTAGCGAATAAAAGTTGGGATTTTGAAATTAAAGACGTTTATTTATACAACTATATCTATTAATTAAACAACAAAATCGGTGTAATGCACAACGTTTTATGAATTATGTAAAGTACTTGTCAAGTCTGAAAAAAAAAGGATTTATGATTACAGAACGTAAGTCAGAAGGTGTGATGTGTAAACTTATAACTGATTTAATGTCTCAATGCTTTGAAAGATTCTTATTAATTAATTTTTTAAACTTATCGCTAGTAACTCTTTTTATTCTCTGTAAAATACTTAAATACTTAATACTCTCTAATATTTGTAGATCAGCATATAATTGCAATTTTCTAATGTTTTATAATAAAAAATGCTTATATATTTCGTATTTGCTAATAACCTACTAAAATTATTTAAAAAACAATTTATTGAAACGTACGCAAAATAATTTATATAGAAAGATTAAATTTCCATATTATGTATTTAATTTAAAAATAATTATGCAAGTACTTTATCTAAATATACGAGGAAGGTTCAAATAAATATAAATATACTACACAACAATATGAGGTGCCAATGAATTCTTCTCATCACTAATTTTACACTCAAATTAAATTTCGTATGCTTTCCGAATCAAAGAAATATTTAAAGTTCCTTCTTTCGGACTTCAAACTTGTATCAAAGATAGAGATGGAAATATATTTTAAATTTGTTTTATATTTAAAAAAATTACATATTTATAAAAACCAAACTAAATTGTTTTCAAGTTAATGTGTTTACTTTGTACATATATAATTTAGAAAATATTTCGTATGTTTCATGAAATTTAAATTAAAATCGAATTGTGGTATGATAATAGCTGGAATCGCTAGAATTGTATAAACGATAATTTCATTTAAATCATTTCAATCATTTTCAGAACGATTTCCTTGTCAAGAGCAAGAATTCGTAATATATTTTGCGTTTTCAAGAAGTATTTAGGAATGAGAATATGTGATTTCGAAATTATTTTCTTGTTCGTTCGTTGATTTTCGAAATTATTGTTTCAACTGTTTTTCAAACAGAAACATTTTAATAGATTCGTTAGTATTTGTAGTTAAAATATTAATTTTCTTTATACAATGATTCATTTTATACAATATGTGGTGGGGTAAGCTCATCTTGAAAATATGTGATGTGTGCCGGCCAAAATCTGCAAAATCTGGCCACTTATAAGTAGACATAGATACATGTGTACAAAATCAATACTGATCCGTTTAGTCTATTTAGTTTATTATCTTGACAAGATTAAAAATATAGTATATAGTGAATTTAACAGATGATGAAATTCTCGACATTTTTTAATAAAAAAATATTTTGGAAAAAATAACACATCTGCTTTTGTATTAAAGTGAAATTTTTGAAATCATCAATTTCAATAAAATGATGAGATATCTATTGTATCTTTTTCTCGGCTCGATGAAAAAGTACAAATCTATATGTTATATCGTAATATGGACATGGAATAGGCTGGGTGTTGTTATTTCACAGAAATATTTACAGGGTGAAAATGGGGTAAAACTGGAGAATGTGTGCTTTCCATGGGTTTGATTGATAATTTTTTTTCCCGACTATGTGGAAAGTCGTGGAATGGACATACGGCACATAGTTGAAAAGATTATTTTAAGAATTGCTAAACCAACCGTGTATGATTTTAAGTTTGAGTTTCGAATTATTTTGCGATTTTTTTTTTAATTTTCATTTCACCGCAAAAAAAGTTTTTAGAAAAAAAGAGACATTTTTAGACATTTCTATTGATTAATCTTGAACGACTAGAGATAGCACCATAAAATTTCGGGTATGTTATGAAAGACATCTTCTCCTTTCGTTAGTACGTAAACACAATTTTGTTCGTGTTTATTCCAAAAAAGCAGGTAACTAAAAATGTTGGCCCGCTGGGTTTGTGCTTTATATGCTAATATTGTATTTGACGTGGAAAGTATAATAGAAGGGTACATGTTGTAAACATACAAAATTTGTTATCGACATAATTGATGCTACACTGAAAGTTCTAAAAGGTCTGATCTGTTATATACTAAAAGTGTAAGAGCATACGTCTCGTGACAACATGAAATTTTGGAAAAGTCCTATTTTGGTACTTCTAAATGACAGCTGCCCGTATAAAGTTAAAAAGATGCCGTTTTAGAAATTTGAAAAATGATGAAGTTCTCTACAAGATTTATAATAACTTTTAGAAACGATTTTCGCAAAAAAACATTTTTAAAAGTTATAGATTTTTGAAAAACTGATGCTTTTACCATACGATTCGGGATTACTAGAACAAAATTGCTGAGACACTCGAAATTTAGACAATCCATACATTAAAAAAAAAATCGAAATCCATCCCAAATTGAGGAGACCAAATCTCCAACTTCTAATTGAGAGAGCGCTTCAAAGTTGATATCAAATAATAGATAAATAAGTAAACCAGTCAGTAACCATAATTAGGTTTTGACAAAATAAAGAAAAAGTGGATAAAAATGGTCTCGAAGTTAACCACCATAAAATCTATGGTCCAAATGGATCCACATTTAAGAGTACATGCAAAGATTGATGCGATTATTATTGCCATTGGCTAAAAGAAAGTATTTTCTTTATTGAGAAAAACCCTTGTCAAAATTTTCGCACATCAATAGTTGGGCGTACCGTAACGAGGTAAATCATATAATAGTTCTACAGACTCTAGCGTGCGAAACAAGCAAAACCGAGCACTTTGTAGGTAGAGAGCGTATTAGAGTTAGGTGAAATTAGGATATGTAGGCTTCTTCAGTTTATGTTAGGTTAGGTTATTCAGTGAAAATTGTACGAAGCACACTAGACTACCTTGATAGAATTTTCCCAAGAGTAAGTCAAGAGCAGCCGCATGCCACTGCGAAGAAGACTGCGACGCTGTCCGCGCCATAGGCAAAACTTGGGATCAGGGAATTCATGGTTTGGCAAATTTGTGCGTAGGCGATTTGAAAGGTTCAAGACCTTGTTATAAAGTTCCCAACAGTGAATCAAGAGCAGCTACAAGCAGTGGCAAAGCGAACAGAGGACATGCCCGTGCTGAAGGTAAATATGAGGACTGGGGAATTTATGCGTAGAGACTTCAAAAGTTGAAAGCCCTCTTAGAAATCTCTCTAAAGTGACTTATGCGCGGCTGTAGGTCGCGACAAAGTATACAGCGGAACTGTAGGCAATTATGTGGATTGGGGATTCACGGGTAGGCGATTTATACGGTACACTATTCCATTGTTTCTAAAGCGTCTTATACAACATGAAAATAATATTGAGGTTACAACCGCAAGAGTAAGATATTTTAAATCAAGTGTTATTAAAAATTGTCTTAGACTATCTAGGAAAGGGATAAGATCGGAAACGTCAAATTAAAAGGAAAAAACGTACAATGAAATACGCATGTTAACTACTCGAAATGTTGCTATACTAGTAATGATTCTGTAGCTTAAGTCCAGATTACCAATTACCAAGATCTATTAGGGCCACCACCAGATTACGTGACGATGACAAGACCGGACATACTCTCAGAAAGAAAAAACACTGGGTACAAGTTTCATTCATTGTTTACGAGGAGACATTTACTTTTTACAGGCTCAATACTTTCAACGTATATGAGAATAAATCAAACATTTGATTTATATATATGTATATAAATTGCATACATGAGTGTAGGCGATTGCCGATTTTGCCGCTCCGCCCAGCCGCCTAGACCTTATCTTAATTCGTCATGATCCATTTGTGGGGTCTATCATAAATGGTTTATAAATTTTATATAAATTGTATACATAAAACATATTTTGCAACTAGGGTACTATTATTTACCTTCCTGTATATACGCAAAATCAGTACAAATAACACCATCTCTCAACGTTATACAGATTGGATAAAATGTTTAATTTATATATAAATCGCATACATGACTTAAGGCATTATAATTTTTATTCACCATATTCTGTACAACTATATTGTACGGTCCTCTAGATCGTAGGGGGCGGGAGGTTCAATTCGCTCCATAAACACTTCCAGTCAGGCAACTCGTGTTCACCAAATGGTGTTGTAAAACTAACATGTTGTAAAACTAACACCATACTTATCCAGAGTGAATCAAAAGTTTTATTTATATTGAAAACACATGTGAAGGGTTGGAGTGGAAGGAAGAGGATAGAATGCTGGGAGAGAATTTGAGGTTAAGTTTAGGACAAGAGGGGTGTGGAAAGAATATAATGGAAAACGTGTTGAATGAGATAAGAAGGGAAAGAAAGAAGGGAAGTGCATAAGAGAATAATGGTAGAGGGAGTAGGTTTTGGGAATGGAGGAAAATGTAATAGGACGACCGATATGAGTAGATTAAATGAAGGGAAAAGGGCGAAGACAAAGAAGAAGGAATGGGTAGAAGGGAAATAAGAAATGGGGAGAAAAGCAGGAAAGGGGATGGAAATTTGATTGTAAAGGGAAGCTAAGGAACGAAGGGAGAAGTAAATAGGGGAAAAGCGAAAAGGGCAAGTAAATAACAAAGGCAAGTAAGAAAGGCATGGAAGGAAATCAGATTGTTGGAGAAAGTGTAAGGGAAATCTCGTGTATGGTACACGAAGAAGGGGATTAAGGGGAATGAAAAGAGTATAAAAAGACGTGAGGGAGGTGGATTGTAGGAGGATAGAAGCCGGACCTTTCCCTCTACCTTGAAATTTAATTTAAAGGAATAGTACATTGTTTTATGTTTGTTTTTGGTTTTTTTTTCGTTGGTTTGTTTGTTTTCCTTTTAGATTTGTTTGAGTTGATATTATGAACTGTAATTATCTTTCGATTAGCTTGAAACTGTAATGTACGTGGGCCAATAAAGATTGTCTATATAAAAACTCATCCATGGCTTAAGCCATTTAAGGCATTAGTTTTTTATTCACCACCCTGCATATTTACCATATTCTGTACAACTAGCACCATCTAACGGCACAAGTAGTATACCCCCTGACACGCAACGACGCACAAATCTGTCATGCCGACGCCACATTGCCCCCATACCAAAACCGGTTTGCACATTGTGTATCCTGGAATCCCTGTATTTATTATACTACTCTGTATTCCTGGATTTTATTTATGGAAAGGTTACCAAAAAATATACTTAAATTTATACGAAAACTTACTTTCTAATTTTATTATAATTTTTAAATTGTTCGACTTTATTTTTAAGAAAAAAACTGTTCACTTAAACGACGACTTCCTGTTATTGAAAATCAAAGTTCACATTTGTAAGTCTTTTCTAATACGAGATGGCTGTACATAATTTGAACGCATTACGATTACCTTTAACAGGATGTTTGTTTGTTCACCAATCAAACAATTTATACAATTCCTTTTAAGAGGCAAATAATTCCCCAAATAACCATATTTCTTTAGCTGCTTATTTAATTAACATATGATAAATTATTAGGTAATTTAAATCAATCTAACGTCACACCCTTACTATCAATCTCAGAAAACTGTCTATAATAAATTTATTTAGATTTTTTTCATTCCATGATTTTGTATAGTAACTCCCTTCCATATCTTCTATCAGCTTTTTAGCATAAACTCTTAGCGACAGCAGTAGCAAAAAAATATATATAAGCCTAATCCGATCCTAGAAAGGTAGGGGAAATATAGAAGTAAGGAGCTGATTAATATTTACTAATAAATCAGTGTGAGTTTGGCGGTCGTCCAAAGACCCATCAATAAGAGGGAAAACAATTCTCAGCACGCTTGAATGGCAAAGAGAGAGGCGAAGAAGAAGAATGGAAATTTTAGAGTCAGGATAGAGCTAATATTATATGCTGATAATTTTAAATCTACTTATACGAGGCATAATCGTTAACCAATGCATTATTTAGTTAGAAAACTTTGCAGTAATTAAAAATTGTAATTCAGTAAAAATAACGTCATTGCTTTCATTCCTAAAATTTAAAAAAAAAGTCGTCTAATACTTATAACTTAAATGAATATTAGTAGGACAAATGCAAGGATTCTAGGACAAAATTTACTCAAAATTGAGCAAACCGGGTTTTGACAAGAGTGGTGGGAGGGGGGGGGGCAAGATGACGTTGGTAATGTAAATTTCTGCGTCGTTGCTTGTCAGGGGTATTCCATTTGCGCCGGGAGATACTGCTAGTTACAAATACGTTTCGTGTATACAATTTATGTATAAATAAAACTTTTTATTCACTCTGTATCAGGATAAGAGATGATGTTAGTTTCACAGGATGGGTTTTAAAAATAGTACCCTAGTTGCAAATGCGTTTTATGTATGCAATTTATGTATAATTGATCGCATTTTGCGTAACTTTTTTTTATTTAAGGTTATGGTTTGGTATGACGCAATGCTGATAGATATTACGCAATATAATATAAATATTGCAAAATCCAAGATGGCCGCCGACCTCTTGGCATGTAAATAAAAAATGCATGTGATCGAGTTGTGTCTAAACAAAAAACCACATGATCTGGTTCAAAAGCACTAGTGAAACCCCTCCCCAATATAAAAGTAACTACATTTGTAACTAGATCTAAAATAAAAATAACTATATTCGAAAAAGTAACAAAATACTACCAGGGTCGGTATAAAAAATCATTATCTAAAACATATAACAGGACCAAACAACATTTTTTTAATAAAAACAACATGACGTCATTTGACAGTTTTGTTGAAATTTGACAGCTAGAAGGGCATTAAAAGATGTGATATCGCGATTCAAATAAGTCTACTACATACACTAGATGTTGATGAATTTTAATAAAAGTAAATAAGTATATGCTACATACAGTAGATGTAGATAAATTTGAATAAAAGTAACTAAATTGTGTAACTATAAGCAAAAGAGTAACTATATTTTGGAAGGAGATTTGAAACTAGAGGTAGGTACTTGAAGATGAAATGAGTATGTGCTACATACAGTAGATGCTGATGAATTTGAACTAATTCTTAAACAATGCTACTATTAGGCTTTCAGAATTTGAACTGAATGAGAACCAGAAAGTCCAGAGTGAGGTCGAAGAGCGAAGCAAAACGTGAAGAGCGAGTGAGAGAAAAATGTTTAGAGTGAAGTACAGAGTTTTGATGGTATTAACGATTGTTATGGAGCCAAACAAATTAAGTTTCTAGAGCAGCGTCTCAAATATGTCAAACTATTTGAGAATAACACAAGTATGAAATGAAAGAAATGGAAGGCGACAAGAAAATAAAACCAAGAAAACATGTAAGTGTATAAGTAAAAAAGCGTCGTCAGTAAAAAGCATCAAAAACCGGTAAAGCAAAATATATACCGAAATTTAAATAATACTGCCACGAACCGAAAATGTAAAGGATTGAATCAGGATTCAAGCAGGTTAACTTAGTTTATAAATATATTCAAATAAATTCGAACTGCAATAAACTTCTAATACAGTTTACTGTCGTACTATTTTGCAGCTGCATAGCTCCACTGTTTGGAATGACATTGTTGGCTATATAGGGATATTTCGGAAGCCTATATTATTCAGAATTAGACACTCAACTATGATAATTAGAAACTCAACTGTGTATAAGTACGCAATTAAAGTTCTAATTAAGTCAAGTAAGTGGAGTCTGCGCAACGTGGATAAATACACGCATGTAAAATCTTCTAATTAAAACGTATTAATTCTTAGAATCTGGAAGCAGATGTTTAATAGGAAATAGCTGCATTCCATTCTAGGATAAAAGTTTTCGGTCGTACTATTTTGCAGCTGCATAGTTCTAACTTCAAAGCACTGTTTAGAACGGCATTGTTGGCTAGTCTATAAAGGGGCATTGCGGAAACTTGGATTATTCAAAATTAGGTACTCAACGTGATTAACGCAATTAAAAAGTACACGCATTTAAGATTCACGCATGTAAGATCTTCTTATAATTCACTGAACTCTTCTTAAGCAAGAGCAGATCAAAAGAAAAAATAACTTACACCAAATTGGTCAATTATCCTCAATCATCATTGTAAATATTAATGATATCTTATGAAATAATATTACGTGCTTTAATTTAAATACCGTTATGTTTTAAAACCTCTCGCGAATTTGATCAACAAACATGCACGTCGTTACCCTTTAGAATGGTTCGCAACAATTTGGCGGAGACGCCGAGTATCGATTCTCGTACTGATGTATGGTACCGTATTTTCACTGATGCGTCCTAATAGTGGGCCAAATTTTCGCGGAAAACTGCTAGCTAAGTCACGGAAAAACTTTATTTAGCGTAATCATAAACACTGTAAAATTTTATTTATAGAATTTGGCAACAATTATAATACTCTAAACAGGGTCAAATTGTACCATAGATTGTTTTGGGATGTATTGGAAAGTGGTATAATCAAAATTGAAGGAATTCGGTAATCCAGGAGGACAATAACCCAAAACACCGCAGTGGTTCGAATCTTGAAAACGACATTGTGAGTGGTCATCACAACCGTCTCGATTCGAGCCCCAAAACGATGCGCTTTAGAAAAACAAGACGAGAAGGGCAGATTTCGTGGTGGTGCGTTGAAAACAATATTGATGGTATAAACGATGGTATAAACGAAGTTTTACACTAATGCGTTCTTGGTAATCTAAACTTTCTTTAAAATAAATCGTACGCAGACAGACTGTTGACTGTATAACTAACTGCCAAATCGCTAATCAAAATGTTTAATTACTCCAGCTTATATCTTACAATTTTAAGACATTAATTTTTTTCAAATCTAATTCAATACTGAAATTTAACTAAACCTCGTATATAGATATAACGTTAACTCAATATTCCTACACAAAACGCGACACGCACATTTATCTTCAACTCTTCCGCATGCCTCATCAGCATACAGCGATGGAATAAAACGTCTAGCCCCTACCCTTTCCTCATCATAGTTATTCAATGTTATCCATCTCCTACAGTGCCATTCCCTTCCATCTCTAATCTATACAAGAACAAGTAGCTTAGAAACTGTAGGACGCTAACCGCATGACAAACTGTCCTGTCAAAATCTGATGTGTCCATTTTGCATGCCGGAAATTCAATGCTGAATGGAGGGTGGAAAGGAAATCGCAAAGATCGTGATTTGTGTCTTAGTGGTATGCGTTAGAATTTTGTATGTAAATCTATCAAATAAATGAGGTCTTATATTAGCCGGAATAGAAATTTTAACAATAGGAAATCGAGGATATGTGTTTAGACTTGATTAATGAGCAATACTATAAATTCTATACGTTTTAAGACCCTTAAAATATTAGACTACATTTTGTTGGTCTTTGAAAATATTAATAAAGTACCATGATAACAAGGGAATCAGTCATATTAAAAAGCACATATATCCACTATTTAACTAATTTGATTTTTTCGTAATTTTGCATTCCCTATAAGGATGAGCAGCGTTCTATGTCGAAAGCAGACAATTCCATGGATTTGCTAAGATTCTACAAACATCATTTCGTGTATTGTCGTTTATCTGCGGGCCGTTGGCCATCTTGAATTACGCAACAATTAGGTTATATTACGTAATATGTAACCAGTATTTTATCATACATAACCTAACCCCAAATCATCAGATGATTAGGTTAGCTGCCATCTTGGATTTAAAATTCTTAGAATTTGGGATGCCTCGTAGATTTCCTCATTAAAACCTAGGAGCAATCCTAGCAAATTCAATTTAAAATAGATTTTTTACTGGCTTCCTACGTGCTTTTTTGCCACGTGAATTTCTGTTTACAAACAATTCGATCACGTGCGTTTTTGTTTACATTTGAGTGGAGAAACACTTTGAATTGCGCAACATATAGGTTATATTGTGCAATATCTAACCAGTATTGCGTCATAATTTTTAAACATAACTTCTAATCATCAGCAGATTGAGAATTGTGGTGGGAGGTGGAGGTTCTATAATGGGAGATGAACGTTGCTATGGTGAGAGGTGGAGATTCTATGGTGGTAGGTAGAAGATCTGCCATTGCTCGATTATGATGACGTCATCATTCTAAACAGTCAATCAAAACCAATACAGCCATGTAGGTAAGTTAACTTCGTTATTATCTTGAAAATATTACAATCATCTACGATAATAATTTAAGGTATAACAAGAACTTCATCGTACATATGCCAGTTAAAATTCAAAAGGAAATTTATGGTAAATTTAGAAATTTCAAGACTAAAAATGAACAGAGTGCTTATTTGCAAAATTATTTTACACATGTACGAGTTGCGTGAAAATGCCCTATGAATAGCAAAAACATTACCAGATAAGTTCATTACACGCCTTATAAATATGCCATAATTCACACATCTGGAAAAAGTGACGCTATTATTTACGGTAAGGATGCTTTTATTTTTTTACATGGAGTCACTATTCGCCGTATCTCTCGATTTCTATCTTGGGGAAGTCCCCAGTTGATTTAGGTGGGATAAAAACGCGCGGAATTGCAAAAGCAATTACTGCTATTATTAACATTAGAGAGCACAATAAATCCTTCCCGGTAAAAAAGAACATTATACTAATAACTCTTATCAGTATTTGAGTGAAGAACTTAATGTAAAAATAATTATACGAAATTATCAACGAAGAGACAATCATATAGGACGGCATATCATCCAAACTATTAGGAATTATGCAACTAGGGACTCAGACAATTAAAGTTCGCCTATTTTTGCAATTACCACACCTAGATCATCTCTAGTATTAGCATACACGCCAAGCACGCAGATTTAATTAAGAATATGGTATTACTTTTAAGAAGTATAACTATTTGTTAAGTAAGTTAATTATTTCGATAACTGTCGAAAACTTGACATTTAGGAAGTTCAGATTGGCTCAAGACTGGAAAGTAAACACAATCGTTTGAACTTACATGGTACTTATAGATTTTGCGTTCTTTGGCTTGGTTTTTGAAATTTGGAAATCCTCCAACTTCCAAATATCTTCCAACGAAATCTGGGTACAAGCTAGGAGTTCTCGTATGTCTTATGGAATAATTTTTTGGAGCGTTAGTCCAGGTTATCAAATCCACAAGATTTTTATTCTTCATTTTTTTGTTAACGTCTGATGCTTATATGACGAACATGTATTTTCTCTTTCATATTTCCTATACTTTATTATATTTCTATATCTTTTGATTCAACATTTAATATATCCATGTAGCAAGCATCCTCTGCATATACATGACATGTTAAAATTATATATATTTTTAATATAATTGTTATTCTTCTTATAATTAGTTAAACTAACATGGCCAACATGGTCACATGATCACTTCATCAGTTGCCAATCTAAAGAACGATTATGTTAAACTAGATAAACCATTATCTTATGTCTTTCAACAGGGACGGTAATTCTTCAATCAGCTCTATGTACGTTTACACTTATTTTGACTTCTACAACAAATTTGAGCAAACCATATTTTTCTTGATGTCGCATTAAGTAGTCAAATACTCCAACTTATATACAAGTGTTCCAAAAGTCCCACACCATAGGGTTTTACTAATTTTGCTATGTTTTCTTGTTGTAGTAATGAAAAATGTTGAGCACTGAGGAGCGGGTAGAGATTATCCTACTTTGTTGCAGATGAATATAATGTGAGGTATCCTGAACGAGAATCAATGTCGCACTAAACAGTTGGCAGACTGCTAGCAAAGTTCAAGGCTTCAGGTAGTGTGACCGATAGTAACAGGTCCAGCCACTTCAGAAGTTTTGGAAGAGGTATCAGCATGTCCGAAAAACTTAATCCGTCGAACAAGCTTGGAAATGGGCGTTCCTCCAATCTCACTACGGAATCTCTTACGAAAACACTAGTTTCATCCGTACAAGATACAAATGGTATACCACATGTCTGAAGACGATCCAGATAGCTGTTTGGAAATATCCAATTGATTTTTTACCCAGTTGGAGGAGGACTCAGAGTTTCTATGTAAAGTATTCTTTTCTTTATTAAAGTTTATTATACCTATTAAACCTTTATTAAAGTTAGGAATCTTCTCAAAAATTTACGGGGACCGAGGTATTGATGGGCAGTCAAACTCAATAGTTTCTGTTAGAAATTACCCAAAATAAAAGTGAGACAGAGCAGCCGCAGGCCGCGGCAAAGCGGACAGCAAAGCGATACGCGCCATAGACACATACGGCGATCGAGGGATTCATTGATAGTCAAATTCAAAAGTTCTTGGCAGGTTGGCGTGCGAGTCTGGCAGGCTGCCCTGTTATAAATTATCTTATAAAGGAAGTGACTCAAAAGCGACAGCGGCAAAGCGGATAGCGAAGCTGTCCACGACGTAGGCAAATACGAGGACCGAGGAACTCAAGGGGAGGCAAATTCAAAAGGTACGTACTTACCAATAGTTGCTCACAATGTTTCTGCCGGCGTCCGTAAAATTAAACAATTTTCGTTGGTAAAACTTATGTTTATATACAAATCAACATATTATCCATTATATGTAATAATCTAACTTCTCCAGTTCCAATAGGCGAATTAATATTAAATAAAATGTAACTAAAGAACATCTTACGTAGGTCTTATTGCTAAAAGTTTGTCTGAAGTGGCATGGATTCATCCAACTTGGAAATACCAGATTCAATCGAAAATTTGAATCGTTGATTAATAATATAGTTACATTTCATTTAATATTAATTTACCTATTGGTACTGGAGAATATGATTATAATATGTAAAGTGATCCAACATAACTTTCGGTATTGGTCTGATAGTAAAGCTCACTACTGTACCGGCAATAAGAAGCAAGAAGCTGCTGATCTCGTCATTGTTTGGTATGGTCTATAGAAAGGCCGGATTACAGGCCCCATTTTTTTAAGGGAAGAGTTAACTTTACTTGGCAATGTTAGGAGATAAATCCTCGAAGAGGAAGGATTTGATTTAGATTTGTTGGGTTCTTGAAAACCAGAATAGTTCATGCAGGACGGTGCAACCCCCCTCCGCCCCCACACTATGGTACACACGTTCGTAATTCGTTAGATGAAAACTTCCCCTAGCTAGTCTTTCCTAGTGGCTCGGTCTTGGGGAAGAATGGAATGGGCTCGATCTGTAGATTTAATGTGCTGGGGTTACGTAAAATCCAAAGTTTACACAGTTAATATCAGAGACAAAAACCATCTGCGGGAGTGCATCACAACAGTGTGGAGTTCAGTAACTGGAGTTCAGTTCAGTAACAGGAGTTCAGTGCCTGACAACATTCCGCGGAACAGGGAAGTCCATTCAATTATATTTCGACGGAAAACATGCTGAACATATATTGAAAATCCTTATGGTGCGGGACTTTTGGACATCCTGTATTCTCACTCTATCTGCAATTCTCTTAGTACTTCAAATTCAAGTTACAAATTATCAACCTTTTCTCCAAGTCTTTCAATATTCTCATTTCATAGGAGTATTTAAAGTAGGTATTTATTTTTGTTCATGATGCGACATATTATACATCTCTTTACTATTAAATTAAATAACTGTTCTGTAATTATATTAAATTTTAAACGAACTGCAGGTATAATGATGCGGGCTTATTCTTAATTGTACAATAGATTTGAATTGCTACTATTATTTATCCAGCATTAAATCAAAAAAGAAAATGCTAGCTAAGATTTTGTTCTTTTACTCGTTTGGATATTTCGAATAGACGTGTCATGTAAATAATTAAACACTTGCTGAAAGTCTGTTGTACGCAAAAATTGCTATAATTAAAAAATTTATGAATTGATAAAATAAAATTGCACAACTAAACACTTCGACAATAAAACCCTTTATGAATGTACAAAGTGTTAAACATCCGATAAATGTCTATACCTATCACAAGTTCAAGGGATTGTATATACAAACTATTCTTGTGCCGAGCGCTAGATTCAAGTTTTAAGAGCGGAAGGGGTGTCAAAAAGAGGGTTCGACGGTAATCCTCTTTATAGTCGTTGAAACCGGCCATAGGTCAAGTGCGGTGGCAATGACTGGACACTCGCTCGACAGCAACGGTATAGGGGATAATGGTTTTCCTAGAGCATGTTTAGATTAGAGTTCTCTGCAGTTCGGAGAGGAAGTTTCGGAATAGTTTCCAACAGGTGGTTGCTGATTTAGGCCGTATAAAAGTTTTAGTATTACATTTTGTGTGAATATTCAAAGCTTATATATAATGCATGTAGTCTTAATGATTATGTAAGAAAAATATTTGCTACGAGAGCCGAATCTTAAGTTTTTAGAAACACAAAAAAATTAAAAATATTTGCTACAAAGCATTTTATTTAGCTTTATACTGTTTTGCACGCATTCGAACCAATCGAAGGTCGTCTATTAAGTTCTTGCAAACAATATTAAATGCCGCTATAGAGATGTACTATTATGATTTTTGAAGGAGGTTCGGACCTAAAAGCTTTAGCCTCCTATCGGGTTCTGGTTAATCACCCAGTGTACTGAATTTCCTACTTACATGATGTATTTGTGTCATGCATCCTGTTCAACTATGTCATTAGTCTATATCAATCAAACCTTTCTAATTCAACTGAAATATATCAGTTTGGAATAATCGAACCAGTTGAAATAATGTGTTCCTCTTATAAATAAAGTGACTCCATTGGGCAGGTTAATGGCAGTATGTAAAACTGGAATCTTATTTTTTAGCCACAGCTCAATAAGCTTCCTTGAAGTTATAACCTGTATCCTTTAGGGAACAACAAGACTAAGCCCTTTAAATCCTATAAATCTATTAGATTTATAGGCGTTGCCTATAAATCAGAAACACGCTCTAGCCCCAACAAACAAAAATTCAAGATCTTAGCCAATCTGGGCCTTTACCAGCCAATGAAGCCTAGTAGACTAATTTAAAATCCAATCTCTATATCCCTTACAACTAATATTTTATTCATAAATACATAAAATGTGAGAAGCCAAAGAATTAGAGTCTTCTTAACACTAGTTTACATAAAAGAGTAATTCACATCCAGTTCAGCTAGATGGATCCCCTCCACTTCACCTAAAGTGCGCTATTCCAACTCTCATTGACTTACCGACACTTTACATAATCCAATAACCAATCGGATAACTAGAATGTAAACAACGCCATGGAGGTACAAGAATTTCCGGAGCACATTCGCCCCTCCAAAAGGAAAATCGATAAACAATATAACCCTTAACAGCAAATATCCTTAAGAGCAAATATCCTTAACAGCAAATATTCATACAAATAAGCAGCCTTAACATTACAGATAGTTTAAATAGGCCCCTCGGACGCAGTGACATTCGGAATAGTTACTCAGCAGTTCGGTACAATCTGTGCGAGTTGTGCAAGATACTCTGCCTAATCCGGCAAGCATTCACAATTTCCTCGCAGCACATGTAGCACGTCCTCTATTACAGCCACAATTATCACTCGACTGAACTAATTAACCCTCTGCATCATACAAATTCACCGACCTAATTCCTAATTACATTGTACGAGTTACGACTCTAGAAATTCACATATAAATAGGATGCCCACTAAAATAGGATGTGCATAACTGGTAAGAATGATATTTCTTTAATCATCTAATCCAACTTAAACAAACCTTTACAAATTCCAATTTAACCAGCTTGGAACAAGATGGTTACAAAGTGCGATTACCTGCTTCATCTTTCGCTTTCAAGACTCGATCATTTAAGACAAGATCATTTATAATATTGCGAAAGTTTCAACAACGTGGTGTTGGCCAACCAGAGCGGAAAATCACGATGTGGGCTTACGCGTTCCCAACTCTGCAGGCCGCATCCATGCGCATTTATAAGCCGAACTCGTTGACACCTTATTTGAAGTTGTCCTGTCTATTCCAGTCCCATCGATACACTCAGCGTTATGAAAGCAGCATCCTCTCACCATTCCGGTAGATAGGTTCACAATGCCTGGAACTGTCTGGATCTTAACCTATAAGTTCCTGTAAACATCCGGTGACGTTTAGAGTTAAATATAACGTTGCACGCACCTTTCAGCGCTACGATTTAAACGCCTTCGTAAGACTCGGCTAACGTACGCCTAAAGTTAAGCAGGACTACGTCAGACACGTGCCAACTAGGCTTCAAGTAAAGAGGTTCACCTGTCCCCATAACCAATAAATTTCACGGCTACCCGTGACAGGCCAAGCAGCCAGCTAACAGGTCACATGTGTTTATGTCGCATGTATACATGCATACTCTACGCACGTCATACGGGTTGTAGTGTGACAGACACTCGCGACGCTTGCTAACGAAGAGTCCTTGCGACTACCACAGATGGCGCAAACAAATATCTTATTTATTACAGAATATAACAACCTTCGGAAGTATGTATTCTCGGGGGCTAGGTCAGTTTAACGTGAGACCCCACGTTGGAACTGCCCTTGTTGCTCCACAGGTCCTCAGTGGCTTACTGAGGGCACGAGTAGATACGAGTAGCATGAGTTGTCCAGATGTTCTCATTTTTCTGGGCAGCTGAAAATGATTTTACTCCTAATTAATGAAACAGCATTAAACGATTTAACAAAATAACGTCTATAAGTCGTCTCACAATATAAACAAACAAAGCAATATAATGAAAGAAAGAAAGAAAGAAATATAATGTCAAACAATAGCAATGCTGTTATAAACAAATCAATATAGATAAGCGATGCATGAAAAACAGTACAAATGTATAATAATAATAATAACAATTACAAAACAGAATAAGATCGGTACACGAAGAGCAATACAAATGTGCGGTGATAAGATAATAAAACGAATAATGTGGAATGCCTGTACAAATACGATATGAATAGCTGTAGAGGTAGGAATCCTAGGAGCTCACTAGATGTTGTAACTGTACGGTTATGCATAGTTTCCACGAGAGATTGAGTGACTAAGATCAGTCACGGTTATGCGGACGAATGGTCTTATACACTCTAGTGGTAAGGTTAAATAGACACTGTAAACTATCGCAACTCTACGCTTTTGAGTAGTTACCACAAGAGGTTGAGTAACTAAGATCTGTTACTGTTATGCGTACGAGTGATCTTATACACTCTAGTGACGTAGTAGATAGTTCGGAGGTGGGGTTGTAGGAGAAACGAAGCTATTCAAAATATAGGCGATAAACAGAAGAGTGCATGATATATAAAAGCGCTCACCAAGTGTGTTATTACCTCGGTGACTGTCGCTCTGTCAAGGGCTTATATGGCTGGTCACACTGCCGCTGGTGGTATTGTCTTCAAGTTCTCGAAATTAGAACTCAATAATTCTATTCAAAATCTCGCTATTTATAGGCCTGAACCGTCACTCAACTTTTGCTCTGTTATACGAGTCAGTGTGTAGTGAACCACACGACATTTGTTACTCGATACGGTGCCTTCATACAATTTCGGTATTAATTCCACCCTATGTGGAACACAACACACAATTCCTCTCTCGGCAGTACTTCACATGTGAGAGGCACAAAAATCCATGTGCCTCTCACATATCCACATAATCCTACCCTCTATATACATACACAGCTGGCGTGCATAAACCGTCATATAATTACATACAGAAAACGTAATAAAGATTAAATATAGGCCGCACTTTATCTCTCTCTGCTGCAAGAGATTAAATAGGTTTTCAATTTAATGCCTCTACTCTACCTAACGCTGCATAATGCGTTCGCATGCAGAAGCAATAGCGGTATAGAAAAATACGTTCGATCAACTTACAGCAACAGCAGAAATCATATTTGTTTATCTATTTAATTTTCTTCCAGGTACGGATTATATAAATATTATTTAGTTATTGCAAGGATTACGTAATTTTATTTATTTAATCTATGTCTCGTAATATGCTTTGTTACAGTAAGCACGGTCTACTTAAATTGTATTCGCGTTGAGTATGTGCTCTCAGTTTCTAAATGCATATCGGTTTACAATGTATATATAGTCCTGTATATTAGCATTGGTTCTATTCGTAGAATTTGACATTAGAACAGAAAAGCTGGTCTGGTTCGATCTAGTCCGGTAGGGAATTTTAGCGCAAAATTTGAATTTGATAAATGTCGTTAAATTTTTAATGCTCGATGTCAATAAATCAAATGTAACTAGAGGTGGATACACACTTGTATTTTAAAGAAGTACATGCTACATACAGTAGATGTTGAAATAAGTATATGCTAGATAAAACACTTGAGTTTTTATAAATAATGCAATGTATATGACACATAAAGTATATGTTGATTAATGTAAAAATGGTCACTTCCGATTCCAACATTTTTTCAAACAGACATTAATAGTAAACAGCTCACATAATAAACTAATTTAGGTTAGTGCAATCATAAAGAGGTCATAAAATAAATCGAAACAAATTAATTAAAAATTTAAATGAACTTGTTTTCATATCAAACGAACCTGTTTGAATTTATTATATGAGCTGGTTACTAGAGATGGATTTGTAACTAGAGGTGGGTATACACTTGCATTGTAAATAACTATATACTACATAGAGTAGATGTTGAAATAAGTATATGCTAATAAAACACTTGTTGAGTTTTTATAAATAATGCAATGTATATGACACATAAAGTACATTCTGATTAATGTAAAAATGGTCACTTACGGTTCCAACATTTTTTCAAACAGACATTAATAGTAAACAGCATAATAAACTAATACAGGTTCGGGCAATAATAAACAGATCATTAAATAAATTCAAACAAGTTCTTTTAATATTTAAATGAACTTGTTTTCATATCAAACGAACCTGTTTGGATTTATTATATAAACTATTTATATATCAAATAAATCTGTGTTAATCTGATATATGAGCTATTGTATGTAGTATATACTTATTCAAAATGCAAGTGTGTACCCACCTCTGGTTACAAATCTAGTTATTTTTGATCTACTGTCTTCTAGCGTTAAAAAATTAATAATAATTTTCAAATTCAAATTTTGCGCTAAAATCCCAAACTGGAAATGATGTCAGCGGCCATATTGGTTTTTCATATGACAGCAGTCAAACGAGCAAACTATTTACGATAGACCTCAGAAATGATAGCGTGATCGATTACGTTTCAAACGCTTTGAAATAAGGTCTCGCCGGAACGACGGGTATAGGGTGAATCCGCATTCCCCTACTACTTACATAAACAGACATTTTCCAAAAACCAATTTTTGGGTTAAAAAACATTCATGATAGTTTTTGATCGTTAAGGTTTTCTAATTAGCTATAATAAAGAGTACTTCCTTGTTTTTACATTTATATATTCACCGCCGGTTTCGGCTTTTGGCCATCATGGGGTGAAATCTAAATAAATTATGAAGTATTGCACGTTTTTCTGCATATTGTATGTTTCGACTACGATACAATGTGCAATCCAACAAATCAGATTACTTATGTGATATAAATTTAGTTTTGTCTACATA
>WYDF02038606.1:0-12530 GCA_009867245.2 Adranes taylori | reverse complement strand
AATATTTAATAAATGATATGGAAAACTATACACAACTATTTAATTAAACAGGGTATAGATCTATTTAATTAAACTGTATTTAGATCGCTACGTATGAAAGTTTGCAATATATATTACTTACTCGACTATTTGTTTGGTCAACTGGACTTGCTCGAGGTGCAAATTTAAAAAGGTTTTATTGATACTTAAATTGCAGTTAAGAATCAGATAGATAAGTGGGTCCTCTGACATAGCCATAAGCCTCCTGATCGGTTAAAAATATTTAGGAAAGAAAAACGAAGCTAATTTTTGTTGTACAAAAAATAAAGTTTGAAACAGAACTCCGGTAAAATTATGAAAGATGTTCACATTATGTTCACAAGTTGTTCACAGTTACAAAAATAAAAACAATTATACTCCAAAATTTCCACATTTTATTTGATACATTTACTAGTTGGTCCTTACATGTTCGAATTCCAGAATCACCTATATTCTTTTTAGTAAACAATGTATTTTCTTTTATTAATTGTTTAATTTTCTTTGAAATTTATTTATTTGATTTATAAAATGACAAATTTGTAGTACAAAATAGTGAAATTGATTTGTCAAGAGATTAGTTTGATTTCATTAAAGCGTGAATTTAGAGTGTAATATCTGCAGTAAATATCTGATGAATTAGATGACCAATTTGAATATTCTAAGAAATTTTAACTTTTAAAAATATCGATAGAGGGTGTGAAGCCAGATGCAATTTTAGTATTAACAGTACATATCCCTTATTTAAAGTATAACCTTATTTTTTACAGGCTAATAATAATCCTCACCGAACAAGCCAATAAATTTTGTGACAGAAATATTCCAGAATTTATTGGCACTTTAAAATTGCATCCCGACGCAAAATGAAGTATTTATTGAAGCAAAATTTATTACTTTAAATCAATTAGTATAATTAAAACACTTGATCTAAATTATGTGAATATAATTGATTTTAAATAATAAGATATTATAGGGAAATGAATGCTCATATAAATGATAAAATATAATTAAATGCATTTGATACATATTAACCAAGGCAACATTGGAAATGCATCCTTTAAAGATTTAAAAGGGTTGAATAATTTTTTGATTTTTATCTACGTATTAAATCGGTTGTTTGAAGTGTTTCCTAACTACATACTTTATAATAATCTATTTCACTAATGAATATGATATAAATTTTCTTATATATAAGCCTCTCTATCTATAAAGGGAATCGCAATAAATGTCTTAAAATCGCATGCATGGTTTGCAAAATTAATCCTATGTAATGATTGTTAAGATACGAGATAAATGGATAGATTTGATTATTTTGCAATTTACCTTGCTAAGTTGTGCTGATGTTGGAGTCGCTGGAGCTGAATCAGTCGGCGACAGTTGACCATCATTCGGTGTTGTTGAACATGGTAATCTTTGTTCTTGTACACTCGCTAATCTATGATTAGTGAAAAGAAGAATTAGTTTTAGGCAAAGATTTATTTATATATGTAATAGACCACCCAAACCCGAACTAGGACTCGGGCGGTCCTTTGAAGTGACTAGGATTTTTAGGGCGGTCGGGCGGGCTCGGAGTTTTTAGCGCGTGTCGGGTGTTTTAAGACTCAAAGGCCCTAATGACTTTTTAATCATAAATGAAAAAAATTAGGACGGCCTTGGGTGCGCCCCAAACGAAAAATACCGACCTCTAGCATGTAAATACCTTATACAAGTGATGATATAATTAAAATATATAAATTCAGACAATCTGGTTCACTGCACTTTTTAGTGTAATTTCTTCGAGTGAATATGGAATTTACTTGATGAGAAAGTGCTTCAGTTGACAGAATTCGTTTAGAACTTCATGCCCCATCTGAGGAATTCCATTCAAGTCATATTTCTGGAGTTCGTAATTGATGCCTTCATTGCGTGCCATAATTATGAACATATATATATTGTAGGTATAATTAGTATCTTGTGTTTTATGAATTATGTTTATTAGTAGAGGTTCTAGTTGTGTAACAAAGTAACTTGGGGCTCTCATTTGTAAAAAATAATCAGTCAAGTGCGTATTTGTTGCGTACACAATACCTCGAGGCACGTAACTTAAACGAGCTTAGCTGGAACGCACTGTTCGTATATACCCGCATCGGTCGCTGCTGCTAGGAGTAGGGATGTTGCTATGCTGTCTATTGTTCACATACGTCGACCCGATCGCTGTAATTGGGAGTGGGGAACCTTGTCGCGCTGTCTATTGCTTATGCCCGCTGGTGTTGTTTGCTGCTGTCAGGAGCAAAAATCTTACCGTCGACTCTACAGTCTAAATATTCGACTCGACGTGATGGAGGAAACAACCCAATAGCCTACTAACATCTTCGTTCTGATTGGAAAGCCAGGCAGCACCGCAGCAAACAGCCACGCAGACCCTTCCCACATCCGCCAACTCGAATTATCCAAACTATGCAGGAACCTCCTGAGGATCTCCAAGATATCATTGAATTAATTCCACTAAGATGATTCCTACGCTTATATTATAAAAAAGCAAAATGACTAAAAAAATAAAAAAAAAATTTAAAAAAAAGAAATAAATCGAAAAAACTAAAAACACAAAAAACAAAAACTCCATTCCACAACAGATAATCAAAGAGACAATTAATTTAAAGGTGACTTTAATGTTCACACCAATGTAAGTGTTTGGTTACTTTTATATTTATTCGAGCCAAAATTCTATGCTACTTTTATTACGCTAATTTATTTGATTTGCGTAATAATAAATTAGCATAATAAAATGAGCATAGAAATTTGGCTCGAATAAATATAAAAGTTACCAAACACTTACATTGGTGTGAACATGTTATGTTATCGACACAAATAAATAATTCTTGGGTCACCTTTAAATTAATGGTCTCTTTGATTATCTGCCGGCAGTTATGACACCGGTCAGTACTCGTATTATATTTAAGTTTTCTGTTTAAGGAATCTACTAGGGATTCACTATCTCTATAAACTATTCCAATATTCGATAAAATAAGTTTAGTTAGATAATAATTCCGATAAAAATAAATATAATTCAATAATTAAATCTAAGTCAATAATTAATTCCAATTAATTTCGCAATTTATTCCAATAAAATAATCTTAATGATTTAATTATACTATTCTCAATTTTTATACCGACTCGCGACACGTGGATTTGTTTTTAAATTTTTAGTTTTTTTTAAATCTAAGACTGACAGGAAAAGTGCTCTGCCTAATTTTATAATACTTAATTCCTACCACTAAATCTTCTTCTGGGTCTACCTCTGACGTACTTTCCCCGACTTCCATAAATTGTACGTAATTGCGTAATTGCATTTACTAAACTATCTATTAACCTTAGTTCGCCAATTGCAACGGCCCTACTTATATATATAAACGTCTAGCTTTGTCCGTCCGTCTGTCTGGAACGCTTTTGATACGTATTTTGTCACGTTTAGTTTACATTCAATACTAGCAGTGGCGTGCATTTAAATTTTTTTATTAGGTAGAGGGCAAATAACACAATTCTTTTGGATTACGAAAAACGCCGGTAGAGGTCAAGTAACCCAACTCATTTGAGTAAATAAAATATGACATGGTAATGGATAGTCGTTTTACGACGGGTTATCATCTAGTAATTAATATTCGACTAATTACCTGCGTCTTCCGCTGTCGCACATGAGCGTATCATCGTGTGCTGTGCTATCTATGCTTACGCATCAATAAGGATACTGGATACTGATTAAAAAATATGAAATGTGTATCGTATTTATTTACCTTTTTAGAGTAACTAAGGTTCCAGTTAATTTTTTACATCGTCTTAATGCGCTTTCTAGACGTTCAGGCTCCTCTTTTAAAAACTTTTCTTCCGTCACCACTTTATCCATTTCTGTACTTAGCATAGTTTTCATACTATCTTGTAATACTGGAAATCTAAAAATAATCAAATTGAATAATAATATATGCTAATATAAATAGAAAGTACCTTAATTTTAAATCAGCAACAGTTTTTGAACTTTTACTTAGTATAAGAGCCATATTTTCAACATCAGACATATTCACTCTCGTTTTTCGATTGATAACATTCCCTCTGAGTTCTTCGACTGATAATTCTAAATCAGTTAGATCGGTTTCAAGTCGTATCATTTCTTGCTTGTATAGATCTTCTTCACGACTTAAACGAACACGTTCTTGATCCATTCCTGTAATAATATGACAAACTATTTTTAGTAATAATATTAATAATAATAATAATAATAGTAATAACCTTTATTGGCTATTATGTAATACCTAACTATTACATATTTAAACATAATAAAAACAATCTTTTCCTTATTCTCCGTTAAACCCCTTCTCTTCCTTCTACTCTTTACGACAACCTTTCCCTCTTTCTAATCTCTCCTAAAATCTTTTCTATTAGCCCCGTATTCTTCTCCCCATGATCCATATATTGTCTTCAATTCCCAACGTTCAGTATTTGTTCTTCCGTCCATCCGCGCCTCCAAACTCTCTCATCTTCTATATTCATATTTTTTTTCATTCAACCTCCTCTCTTCCTTCATTCCCTTACTCCTACATTTTCCTCTTTTTAATCTCTCCCATAAACTTATTCATTACACACGTATTGTTCATCCAATGATCCATACACCTCCTCCAATTTCCAGCCTCCAATATTGGTTCCTCCGTCCATTCTATTCTTTTACATGCGATTCACCCAGTGGTCCCATATTTCATCCACCACTCCACACACTCTATACCTTCTATACTCCTCATCCATATAATACTTATTTCCTCTTTCTTCCCTACCACACCTGAATCTAGCCAACATTCTCTTATCGCTCATACTCATCCCAGATTTTACATATTCCGACATCATTCCTTTCACCATCACATGTACATATTTTCTGTTATATCTACTTATTCTAATTCTTTCATACCTCTCCCGCATTTCTACATCTTTCAACTGCTTTTCAATCTCTATCGAACTTCCATTCATTCTATCATATCACTCGTACATAAACCATCCACACCTCTCATATAAACTTTTTCTGTCTCTCACCCATTCATTCTCTTCTGTATGTCCTCTTACACACCATTGCTTCCTTATATACCCTTTTAACAATTCTCTTATTAGCATCTCCCTTCACGTTCCTTTCGTACCTTACCATCTTTTTCACTCCATACGCCAACATTTAATTTCATTCAGCTCATGTAACACTATCTCAGTCGCAATTGATTTCTTTACTCCTGACATTCTCTTCATATACTTCATTAGCATTCCTTCCATCAACTGTGTATCGTTCACCGCTTAAACTTCCGCACCAAACAAGATAATATTTAATAATCATCATCCTCATACTTTCAAAATCATCATCCTCATACTTACTGAATCTCCATACTTCTCCTTCCATACACAACCCAGCCTTTCCGCTGCTACATCTATTTTTCTGGCTAACATCCTCACATTTCTCGACCCGTTCCTGCCTATTATATACCCTAAATATTTCATTTTATATACAATATTTCTATACAATATTCCTAATATTTCTTTTTTACTGGCAGTTCTACCTTTCTTACACCACTTTCGTTTTATTCACAATTACTTTTAACCCTGTTTTAAACATATACTTGTAAACCCTGTCCATAAATTCCAGCATTTCCTCTCGTTTCACTCCCCTATTCATCCCAAATCACTCTGACACACATTTACCTACTCTTGTCCTCACCTTCATACATTCTCTTCATACAAACTTCTTATCCTCTAACACATCCTTACTGAAATATCTACTTCACTCATTCTTTTCCACTTCACTTACTCTTTTAGTAGTATTATTTTATATATGTTAAAAGGATATGAATGAACTAAATGTCACAATTAGGAATTCCAATTTTCCAGGAATTTAGCCTCTCGTGGGATTACAGGAAAAACACTCTTCCCCCGGAATTCCCGGATAAGATTGATAATAAAATTGTACATCAGTGTGTGCACAACGCACCTGTCGCTGGCCACATTTGTTCGCCACCAGCCAATAATGTTGCTCTAATTTTGATAAACGCATCGCGTATCGTTTCACGAACGGCATGCGCTTGCGCCTGTGACATGCGGCGCAGATTGCGCACTTCCGCACGTAGATCTTTCGCTTTCTTCTGTAGACAGCGCAACTGATTGTAGGTTTCAGGTGTCAATTGAAGGTCACGCCCACCATAGAGAACACCAGCTGATGATGGTATTACGCGTGGCACGTTAACAGGTTCTCCGCCGCCCGGTAATGGAGGACGTCCGCCCACATGGTGATGATAATCGGCATATTGACCGGGTGATAGGGAAGCGGGTTTCGGTGGCGGTGCAGGTTTCAGTCTGTCGCGTTCTATAAAGGATTGTTACATATATAATTAGCAAAATTATTAAGAAGGTTGTACATTACCAAACAAAATTCAGTGTAACTTGGATCAATCGAACGTCTATAATTCGAAATCATGGTTGATTTGAAATTTTCGCTTGGCCTCTTAAGATTTGTGTCTAGATACACAGAGTGTCTAGATACATACATATTTTGTGTCTTATTATGGATCGAAGAAGCTCGCTAAAATTGCTTATAAGTCACTAACATTAGCTCAAAAGATAGCGGTATTTGGGGAAGTCGAAAAAGGGCTTAAAGAGTAATCGGAAATTGCCAGCGAATTTGGCATTCCACCCAACACTTTATCAACTTATTTGAAGAACAACAAGATAGACAAGATTTTGAGAAGCAAAAGTGAGAATGGAAAAGATGGAAAAAGAACAACGAGAGGACTTGACAACCCAAATGTGAACAACTGTGTTCTTAAACGGTTTAAACAAGCACGGGATAAGAAAATTCCAATTAATGGTAATCCAATTATAATGGAAAATTCCAATTAAAGAAAATTCCAATCATTAGGTAATCAAGATCTCAAAACTAGCACAGGCTCACTGGATGGTTTTAAAAATAAAAACAATATTTCTTTAAAAGTAGTTTGAAAGTGGTACCATGGTATCATTATGAAGCTGAAGATTGGACAAAGACATTTAAAAGAAATAATTCAAGACAGGGAACCAAAAAATATTTTTAATGTGAATGAGACGGGACTTTTCTATAAATGTACTCCAGATAAAACCCTTGCTTTCAAAGCATGCAATGGCGGAAAGGTAAACAAAGACCGAGTAGCGTTTCTTGTTGGATGCAATATGGACGGATTAGAAAAGTTGCCTTTATTAATGATCGGCCAATCCACGTTGTTTTAAACACTTAAAGTCTAAGCTTGTGGCCTACGAATCGAACAAAATGGTGTGGATGACAAATAAACCTTTAGAAAAGTGGCTTTTAAATCTAGACAAGACATTGGGTAAGAAAAACCAAAAGATTCTACTTTTTATTGACAACTATTCAGCTCACAACAGCGTCCCCCAAACGGAAAATGCATAGGTCATTTTTTTCCCTACCAACATATCTGTTGTTCAGCCAATGGACCAGGCTATCATTAAAAACCTTAAACATTGCTACAGGCGTCTATTGGTTGAAAACATCCTCATCGGAAATTTTAGCAATAAGAATCTCAACATTCTTCAAGCTTCGCGAATGTGTAAGCATTCATGGAACAAGGTTACTGAAAGAACCATTATAAAATGTTTTCATACGATGGAATTTCTAAACGTAAAAAACTGAAAGAGTAAATGTAGGAGAAAACTTAGAAGAGCCTGAACCTGAGTCCGCTGTCGATAATTGGAGATAAGCAACTACCGATCCAGCAATCTCCTATGAGGACTATGTCAATGTGGACTAAGATGTGGCTGTGTGTTGTGAGATAATTGAGGCAAACATCATTGCTCAGGTGATGGAAAACAACTAAGCTGAGAGTGGAACATATGGGGATGAAGTGGACAAGGAAATCCAGGAAAATACCCTACTTAGTCCTGCAAAAGCTATGATGCATATATATGAGCTCCGATGATATTTTGAAGCTTTCATAAACTTTGTGCATTTCATCTTTGATGGTTTTTTTTTTAAATTTACCTCTTCTGTTTGAGGGCAACATATATAATTCGAATCTTTGGATAATTCGAATTTTTTTCTGCTCCCTTCAACTTCGAATTATCCAAGTACAAACATATTTTTAGGTCTAACACAAACTCGCGTAATAACAATTTTATCATATAAACTACAATTGTAATTACCTTGTGATGAAGTTCTAGGTAGTGTTGATGATTTAATGGCAGGTTTCGCAGGTTTAGTATCCGCTAGATTAATGATGCAGGTAGCATGAGAAAAAATAACCCAGGTTAAACTCAAAGAAGAAAAGTATTATATTACTACTCATTCATAAAATTTTACTGGAACATTTTCAATCGTTTCAACGCATGCTATATTGTAGGTCAGTGATGGCGAATCTATGACCCGTGGATCACAGATTGGCCCACGGATCACAGATTTGCAACATATATTTCTTAGAAAATCGAGTTTATATTAAAACGCCTTAAATTTATTTAATATTAAAGCGACTAGTCGACATTATTCACTAGTCGTAGCACAGCGAGATAAAACTAAATGATATGTCTATGCTAATAGATCTTAAAAGAACTGTATCTAGTCATCTCAAAATATGAGCTTCAGGGCATCCCCCAACACGCAGCATGTTATATCTGTTCTACTTAGGGTTACCAACCGTACTCTTTAAATAGTACATGTAGGGGAGAGTGCTCCACAGTGGGAGATGTTCCACAGTGAGACAATTCACTTGCTGAGAGTTTGGCAACACTGCTGTTGACGCTCCTCCAGGCGAAATCTTATTTTTACGTATCCGATCCACCAACGAACTTTTATGCCAGTTTAGTTTGTTGTCTGTAGAGCGGTGTTTGTGACAATTTTCTCACAAAAGTAAATTTTGCGTAAGTCGTCTCGATTGGTGTTTCTTTGACCTATCTTCAGTTAAAATTTTGAGATTGGTGGTAAATGAAGTTTAGTAATTTGTGCATGCATTTACGTTGCGATAGTTTGTTGTTTTAATTTATTTTACAAAAAATGTTATGATTTATTAATATGGTACCCTTGAGGTTCAGTAAGACAATCGTAGATGGGGCAAACTAAAACCTGACTCACTGTACCCCATCATGCACGATCATTTTATATTTTTTAGACAATGTACTAACATAAGATCCAAAAAACTAACCTAAGATCCTTTTCCGAAAACCAAATGAAAACTGCTCTAAAACTAGTTATAGGTGAAGGGTTTTAATTGGGAAAAGTAGCGGAACTAAAGGGAGTGTCATTTCAGGCCTTAGCAAGATAAATTGTAATATAGGAAAGGAGGGTAGAATTAGCATCGTATGAAAGAGCTTAATTACTTAATAGGACTTTTTGTTAATTTTAGGTACGTGAAAAAACTAATACCGATAATGCAGAAGTTAGAATGAGGCCTTTCTAACAATGTCGTCAAATTATGACGAAAGATCAAGAAGATGCTCCGGCAGACTACCTCGGGATGTGTTCAAAAATGGGATGTGATAACAACTCTTGGATGTCGTCCTCTAGCATACGAAATGGTACAAAAAAACCTATATCAAAATTCCAAATAAATGGTCAGAAAACAAAGCTGCAGGTCTGGAATGGATGAGAGATTTTTTTTTAAACGATATCCTATTCTAAGCATCAAACAATCAGAAGTAGCCTGTCGCGTGCTACATCCTTTAATAAGCACAATGTGGCAAGTTTCTTTGATGCATTAAAGCAGGCCTTAAGCAGACACGAAAGTGTTGCCAATGGTTCCAGGATTTAGAAATTGGACGAAACGTGGACGACCACTGTCCAGTAACCAAAAAAAAGTTATCGCTTGCAAAGCAGGGGTCAAACAAGTGAGTCAAGTAACTAGTGGTGAACGAGGATCGTTAGTAACCACGTGGTGTATTATAAGTGCCCAAGGAAACACGATTCCAAAAACATATTTCCTAGGACGCATGTTAAACCGCATATGTTTCGAAATGCTCCACTTGGTAACTTGGGACTATCAACACCTTCGGGCTACATGAATAGCGAACTACTTGTGAATGTTATGCGTCATTTTATAAACTGTACGACTTCCTCATTGGAAAACCCAACATCATTGCTCTTTGACAACCATGAAAGTCACCTCTCAATTTAATGTATTCAATTAACCAAGTCTAATGGGGTGACTATTTTAACTTTTCCTCCTCATTGCAGCAATAAACGGCAACCATTAGATGTGAATGTTTATTTTTCATTTATACGGAAGATGATTTTCTTCCCAGCTGCGTTACAGATAGACCTGAGCCGTCGACATCTTCAAATATGATTACTGAATCATCAGTTTTTGATTCTAATGAAAATGTCCAACAGTCGCAAGAGAATGTTACTATTTCAAATGTTGATGTTATAACAACACCATCTCCTGTAGGTCTACATGAAAAAGCTTCAACTACTGGTAATGATTCTAAAGCACCAACTATAACAGTGAAAGCATTTTTAACCCCTCGGGAATTTCGAGAGTTTCCCAAAGCAGCTCAGAGAAAACAAGTGCAAAATAGACAGCGCGGAAAATGTTTTATTCCAACAGACTCCCCGAAAAAAAATGGAGTTCGAAACTACGAGGACCAAAAAACGCAAAGCTAAAGCAAATGTAGCAAGAAAAAAAATTATAGAGGCGGACAGTAGTTCATCAAGTGACGAAACAGAGGCCCGAGATAGCTTATCTGAATATGATGTGGACATGGATACTCCTATGACAGGATTTGAGGAACTAGATAGGAATGCCGCCATCAATGACTACGTGCTTGTGAAGTTCGCTGGTAAAAAATCCATAAAATATTTTGTTGGCACAATTTTAAGTGAGATATCTACTGACTCCGAATATGATATAAGTTATCTGCGAAGAAGAAATACATCAAACAAATTTGTCTACCCAAACGTTCCAGAAGTTGCTAGTGTTTTGTCTCAAGATATAGTAATGAATTTGCCTGTTCCAACATAATTCTGGGAAACAAAAAGGCAAAACCAATGTGTTCAGTTTGAAGTGAATTTTGCCCAGTTAGACGTTCAATAAAGATGTCTTATTGTGGACCACACTAAGTCTCACTGTGAACCACCATGGGACACAGTGAGACTATTTGCAATATTAAAAATAAATATTTCCTGTATTTTTGTTTTTAAATTTATGTTCTTTTTTCTTATGTTTTTTTTTTAGTAAAATAAAGGTTAGATTACATTATAAATAATTTTTCTTAAATTTCAGAATAATCTGAAGTAAAAAAATCGTCTCACTGTGGATTATCTCCCCTACATTTAATGCAATGAAAAAACTAGCAAATGACATTCTAACGATGTTTGGTTCAACATACCTCTGTGAGCAACTATTTTCTTCATTGAATTTTATTAAATCTACTCGGAGAAATCTATTTGGCAACGAATTAAAGCTGCGTGTGTTAAATTAGTGAATTCCAAATATGAACCAAATACAGAAGAATTGTCTAAAAACAAAAAACAACACTCAACCAATTCACTCCAACCAATACATAAGTTTCCTCTTAAAAGCAGACACTTGCGTCTTTATCAAAGTCTTTGAGCAGCCGCGATTTTATATCATCATCATACAGCCTCCAAAGTCCACTGCTGAACATAGGATAGGCCTCTATTCCACAGAATTCGGTTTTGCGCCGCCGGGATCCAATTTGTAGTCACCCTCTTTATGTCATCTGTCCATCCCGTCGGAGGTCGTCCTCTCTTGCTGTTTGCTTGTATTCGGGGTATCCATTCTAAAATCCTTTTCGTCCATCGATCATCCTTTGTCCTTGCTACATGGCCTGCTCAGTTCCATTTCAATGTCGTCACTCTCTCGATAACATCTGTTACTCCTGATCTTCTACGTATAGTAGCATTGGGTGTTCTATAACGTAGGGAAACTCCTGACATTACTCGTTCCATTGCCCTTTGAGCAACTTGTAGTTTAGTCACCGTTGTTCTTGTGAGTGTTAGGGATTCTGCGTCAACACGGGCAGAATGCACTGGTTAAATGCTTTCCTCTTCAGACACATGTGTAACCTTGATCTGAAAGTATCCTTCATTTTTCCAAATGCAGCCCAAGTTAGGTTTATTCTTCTTTTCAATTCTGTCGTTTGGTTGTCTCTCCCTATTCTAATTTCATGGCCCAGGTATTTATAGGAGCTAACTGGCTCGATGTCTTTTCTATCTATTGAGATATTTTTGATATGGACTAGATTGGTCATAAATTGTGTTTTCCCATAATTTATTTTGAGACCCACTCCTCTTGTGCCAGTATGGAGCTCTCGGAGCATTGTCTGTGCCTGTTCGAAACTGTAAGCAATGAGCACGATGTCGTGTGCAAACTTAAGGTTATTTAAAAAATTTCCATCTACATTTATACCCTTCTCCTGCCAAACCATTGTTTTTCATGCGTACTCAAGCAGGGTTGTAAATAATTTCGGAGATATATTGCCTCCTTATCGAACGCCTCTCTGAAAACGAAAGCTCTCTG
>WYDF02038595.1:0-12530 GCA_009867245.2 Adranes taylori | reverse complement strand
GAAGAACACACTGGTTGAAGACCTTTCTCCTTAAACAGATTGGGATGTTTGATTTTAGGATGTTGCTTAGTCTTCCAGAAGCTGCCCAACCAAGGCCGATTCTTCTCTCTAGTTCCCGGGTTTGGTTATCTCTGCCTCTGAGATAACCAAGTGTAACGAGTAACGAAGTGTTACTCATTTTCTAATATTTTATATGGAAAATTAAGAGGATATTCAGTAAATGGTTTTTGTTTCTGTTCATAATTTTAAGTTCATAAATTACGATTCGGCTCATTATAAATGTAAGAAGGCGATCATATGGAACGATTTTAATAGCAGTATAAAAGTTAGAATTTATTGATTTTATTTAGACATGATACACACATTTGAGATTATTATCGCTAATATAATAGAGTACTGATGTAATGGTAAATGTATAACAATAGCTATAATATAAGAAAAACATAATTATATGCGCAATAAATATTACGAGCATATAAATGTGTTTCATTTTCATATAATTTGTTTGAATATATAAAACAGATCTATGGTACTGCTAAATCGTCCTACCTTAGTGAAAATATATATGAGAAACTTTTTTTATATAATAGATTGTTTCCTATTAATTAATATTACAACTGACATCATCTAATTACACATATCTTGTTTTGATTTATTGCTTTGTTGGAATAAATTTAGAACGAAGTAAGAAAATTTATTGCTGTAGCCGTTCTGGAAAAAAAGTCATTGTATCACAAACTCGTACTAATCATACTGGAAATTCTTCGGTTTTTAATTCTTGCAGGCTGATGGACGATTGTTATTTTAGAAATCTGTTGTTGTTGTTTTTATTTAATTCGATTCCTCCAAAACACTGCCACCTTCAATCAATTTTTAATTAAGGTACCCGTCCATTTGGTTTTATTTATTACAGAGTTGGTCCATTTGATTCTATTTGTGTAAATGAAGATCATATTACTGATCATATTGCACATCCTTCTGTTTTTTAATTCTTGTCTGGTGAGACAATTGTTCTCAAAATCTGTTTGTTTATTCAAAAATAAATCTTTCATATTTTGGAGTAAGAGTAATATAATTTCATTTATTTTATTTGCTCCACATACATTATTCTCAAAGTTTCGGTTGCCTATGAATTATATAAAAATTTTTTCTTTAATAAATTTCTTCTTTTCAGAATTTGGACCGATGAGTTAATTGAAAATCATAGTATTCCAAATCTTTGCCTTATAATTTTGAAAAAAACAAACGGTACACGTTCAAATTAATGTCTAATATGGAAGCATGCATCGTTTGTTTAAAAAAAGTTTAGATTTTTAATGGAAAAAGTCTAGTGTTGGCATCTCTGGTATGGCGTCTCTCTATTTCCTGAAAACTAAATTACTACAGAGCCCTGTCGCTAGACCCTCTCCAACTTCTAAAGTATGTGGGCTAAAATATTTAGACATTTATTCTGGGGGCCACACATTAAAACGTTTGACTGAGATAAATTCAACAGTAAAGTATAGCAGACCAAATTGTTGAAATAAGATATATTACCAGTAGGTAACATTTCAGAAATCATTGTGAGCACTGGGATGTTATAATTTCTTCACTAAAGTACGGATACCCACTTCTATTTTAGTAACTCCCACTCTTAGTAGGCATGTTCAATGAAATTGAGCAGTGAAAATATATAAAATATTTTTTCCAAAGGGTCCTCGTATAAGTAAAGTTTTTATTTAGTAGTAATTATGTACAGTAAAATTTTTTAATAAGTTAATTGTTTTGTATGAAATACGATCGCAAATCTACCATTTCAAAATATTATGAAAATAAATACTTCACGCTAGGTCACGTTCAAATCACAAAACATATCTGTTTTATTATATTTGTGTAACATAATTTTTTATTAATCAGCTAGGTAAAAACTCATTCAACTATATTATGATTTATTTACGTTCTACACATGTTTTACTATATCCATCTAATTGACATCAAAGAATGTTTGGAACATGATCCAAATCCAGATGTTAAAAGAATGTTTACTTTTCAAAATGTTTAAACTTATATTCTTATATTATAATTTATAACAAACAGAACGTGTGCTTAATCTGCATATCTTTGTTGATTTTTGTTAATAAAGATGAAGTTGTGTTTTTGATACTCATTTTGTCACTACGGTCTTTGTATATCTTGCAAGTTTCCCTTGAGTTTGACCAGAGCAAACGCGCTGTCATTCTTTTGTATATTTGAATATTCTATTATTTAAATTGAATTAATAATTTTTAAGTCAGTAGGTGTTATTTCGAAAATTGTAATGAAAGGGTATTTTAATAATTATTTGTAAAAATTGAGGCAAGGTGGACACGTGTTTCTAGCATATGGTTATAGCTATTATCAACACCTTTTCTTATTCCAAATACAATCGTAAGGTCTCATTGCATCGGACTATGAATCCGACATTTAACCATTACGCTATGAATGACCGTAGAAACAATTATGAAAATTTCTAATTTAAACATTGATGGTATGTAAGTTTGCATACATTAAGAAGTTATATTTTGCATTATTCGCTGTATACAGATATGGTATAATATATTGTATCAGCTGTGTTATGCATTTGGGCGAATTAACACCTTTTACAAATTGAGATGAACCAATAATGTATGCCAATGAAGCAAGGCACTTTAACAATCAAAGTTCACCTCGTATAATACTTGAATTGGTGTTTTTTCTAAGAAACATCGGACTGTCCTAAAGATGGCCAAAGTTGCCTCTACAGTGATTTTAAAAGAAAAGCGGACTTTAACAAACAAAGTTCAAACCCTTAACACATGTGGCTCATCTTCAGTATTAGAGTACGTACTAACACGATATATGAAGATGTGTAAACAGTGTTTACTTTTTCGCAGTAAGAAGATTTTTTAAATAAGTGTGTTATTTCGAAAATTGTAATGTATTTTAATAATTATTAGTAAAAAATGGGGCAAGGTGGACATGTGTTTCTAGCATAGGGTTATAGCTGTTATCAACGCCAGATGAATTAGTAATGTTTTTTCGCCTTTTTTTTGTTAAGTTCGCCTTACGTAATAAATTGAAAGTGATCAATTCAACGGTTCAGAAATTTAAAGCTGCATCAAACTAATCATTTTCTCCGTAGTTACACTAAATTTTTGTAACTACAGTTATGAAATAAAAATTCTCTCAGAGCGGCCCCCACTGAAGTAGACACAAAGTTTTAAGACTGTTGTTCAAGGTTTAACAGGAAATCATCACTCAAACAGCTCCTAGCTTATTTTTTATGAATTTCATGTTGGAGAAAGCACTTTTACTTCGATATGTGTTTCCAAGCACAGAGGTAAGTTGTGAACTAAAATTTCCAAATTGAGGAAATTTGTCCTCTGGAGGAAATTTGCCGCTTGAAAAAGTTAAGCCCTCTTTCAGCTGGTTCGAAAAAAGGATGACAATTTGAACTCTGTCATCCTGAAGACGAGAGAGCTCTAATTGATATACTGTTGGCTGATTTTCAATATCCACATTCAAGGGATTATAGAAAACTAGCAATTTATTCTTAATATTTTCTTAATAAAAACTTCAATATTTTCTTAAAACTTTGAAACATTCCCATTTTCATTTTTTCCTGACAGCTCAAGATAAAGATGGAAAGTGCGTCAAATCATTTCTTGATCAAGTTTGTAACAGGATCCATCACGTTGGGTTTGGATTCATCACGTTGGATTGTAAGAGGATCCATCAAGTTGGGTGACAAAATATTGTAATATGTTATCTTTTGAATCTGATGGATTATAATAATTTTCTGTAACATATGGCGCTCTTGCATAAAACTATATAAATAAATTTTCAAATCGGACTGATTTATCAAATCTGGCCAATTATAATATTAAGCTAGACATTGGTGGATAGGTATAGCAATAAAACATTTATTTTACAAGCATTAATTTTGTTGCTTTTATGTTTGCCTCAAAAATGGTCGTTATTTTCTTCCGTCTTTATAATAAATGGTATGGTTTTAATCGCGCTCGTTAAACGACTAACATATCGTTTGGATTATATTATATTGCAAAATTAGTTAACTAAAACTCCACTCCCTGTTGGGATTTTGTATAGTTTAGGAAGATTGGAGAGTTTGTTTGAAGCAGGCTTTAGGATTTATCATCCTCTTCAGCCTGGTACTGGTATATACGAGAACAAAAGAAAAGTGAAAATAAGAGGAATCGAGAGATAATGCTGATGCATAAGGGTGCGTTGCTTGATGCATAGCGTGAGACACGTCGATTTAATTTGAAACTTGATTTTCAATTACATTTTAAAAACGACTTGCTACAGTCGCATACTTGAGCAAACCATTCTTAATACTGCGAATAATGTTCGCTGTTTAAAAAAATCGTTTGATCATTTAAAGAGAATTATGTCGAAAGTGACTGCCACAAGACCCAAAAATCCGTCTGGTCTGTGTTAAACTATGGGAGCCTTTTATACCGAATCTCTGGTGTACATAAACCGTACATAATTTACATGTGAAAGTTGCCGTACATAATATACGTGTACTGAAAAGTGGTGGTTACTTTACGTGAACATGTGTTCAAAAATAGCAACGATAGCAAGGTAAATAAAAAAAGTTCGTTACGTGAATAATTTCTTTGTTGGAACTAAGAAGCCATGAAAAAATCGTTAGAAGATAAGAAAATCTCTCTGTAAAATTCCCAGATAAAGTTTATATGTATAAATAAATGTTAATGACGTTTTTTGCTTAAAATATGTGACCAGTCATCACGCAAATTTGATGGTGTTTGTATATATTCGAATCCCTTTAGGTAAGCAAAAATAACAAAGGAAAGCGCCGCATATGGACTTCGTAGAATTTTTTAATTGTCGATTTGTCTCCTTTTCGTTTGAGGATGTTCAGGTGATAACAACTTAACTTCAAATGTTTTAACTTATTTATGAAACCATTAACATGACCAAATAATTGTAATTCTCTTTGAAGTCTCTGGCTCAAAGCATTCAAATATTGTATAAAGTCAGTCATGAAAGCAAACTGCCTTAGAAAGCCCGGATCTTCTACTCGTCGAACACGAGATTCAATATCATTGGTAGTATCTTTTAAAAGTATTCGGATTTCATTACTTAGTGCATAAAATTTCTGAAAATATTTACCTGCTCTGATCCAGTATACATTTGCGTGTAGTGATAGATATCCATGTTGGGTTCTAGCTCATGATATTAATTGCGCAACTTTATTTTATGGACTTCCTACATAACGCCTCTTGGTGAATTATATAGTTTTATACTGCGTAACTTGTCCCATCTTTTCTAATTAGGCCAACGAGTTTTTATCTAATCCTCCCATACACGGTGCGTCATCGGTCGCAATACACATAACACTTCAAAACCGCCATGTTATTCCACATGTTGTTTTACTTTAAATACATCTTTACCATTGGTGTATATACGTAAGGAATACTAAACAAGAAGTTCTTCTTGTGTTACAAAATCATCCGTATAAAAATCAAAAGTTGACTGCTGCCGGTCTGGTCGACACTGTCGTCCAAGCATAGTGAAAAGTTGCGGCATTTTCCAACCAACTCTTCGAATTTCTTCGTTATTAGTCTTCCTATAGTCTGTAGTTGTCTTAAGATTGTTTGATGAGAGAGGAGAACAGCTGCAAATTTTGAATTGCCTCCACCAGGCGAATTTGACACATTTCTTAACTATTTCGCTATCACCAGATGCTTTCTTCCCATTTAGATGTTTCAATAAAAATACGTTTTCTATGTTTCAAGTTTTTCTTGTAATCTTGTAATATTGCAGCTCTTGAAACCTCTTCAATCTTATTCAATTGTTTTTCTTGTGAAGTAGTGCAGTGTCTCTTAGCATTGTACTCTTTACATAACGAAATTATTTGTGTATACACAACACATAGCGACTTGCCATTATTATTTGTGTAGTATTTTCATCTTCTTGCTAATGTTGCTTGATCTATCTAATACTGTCTAACAGTATGTACAACAGATGAAATTGCGTACATAACCTGAACTAATTGAACAAAGAGTCCCTAGTATACAACCCCTACGAAATTTTAAACCGGAATCGGTTGTCGTATTTGAAGTGTTCCTGGATTGAGAACGGCGGATTGGACAGGCCTGCTCTAGAGGATAACACATACTTTTTAACCAAATGAGCAAATCTACGTTTTTTTAACAGCTAAATAATAATATTAAACATAATTATTATCAAACTTAAAAGCTCAGACAAACTCATCAAGAAAAATACTTTTGGAAAAGAAAAAGTGTTGCTTTCAGTGGAAATTTGGTTCGTCTTATTCATACAGTGACGCAAATTTTGTTTACACAGATTTCACATTAAAAAGTATAATTTTTATAAAAAGAAATTATTTTTAAACATATTACGAACTTCTGTTCTATATTATTCGTGAGGCTTGTGCGAAAAAAAATACACACAGGAAAAGTGTCCCCTGATATTTACCAGACTATAATGTATGGTGAAATTCTTTTTTGTCGCTTTCGTTTTCGCTTTCTTTTCATATTCACCTTTCAGTTATTCCGCCCATAGGAATTTCATTACCGGATAAATTTTTAATGAAATTCCAGACAACAGTGCGGAATGATAATCGACTTTCCCTATGCTATGCAAAGAAGCACAATGGAATTTTTGCATGCTTAACAATGTCTCATTTTATAAATATTTACTTTAATAATATAAAATTTTGAATAGTTGTTACTTTACCTGAAACTATTGGTGCTAACTGCAAATGAAAATAAAATCAATTATTGTGTTGTCTTGTATGCGTTTTTATATATTCTGCTATTCTGTCAATTCTCTTCAAAATTATACGTACATAAGGAATCCTACTTCAATATACAGGTATATTTGAAAGAAACTGACGTGGCTGCCATAAATCAGAATCTTCAGTATTCTTCAGTAAAATGATTAGAAAAAGAAAGAGATATTCAGTCAAGTATAAGAAAGGAATTGTGGAAGACTTCTGGTATAAGAATTTTACAGTTTTCTGCAAAGGGACGAAGTTGAATCGACGGATGGTTCGAAAATGGCGATCAGAATACAATAACCTCAGTCAATAGCTCGATGATGCCAAAAGGCGTAAGTGTGGATCAGGTTAGCAAGCATTATTTCTTGAATTGGAACACATAATCAGTGGATAGATTGCTGACAGACGAGCAAAGTGTTTCGTTATTCGCTGATATTGTGAGATATTGTGCATGAAAAATAACACATCCAGTGGAAATAAGCCCTAGCTTGTCTGTTATCTGGGTCTTACTTTTGCGGAGATACTCGTTGTATGCAAACTCCATTCCAAGTTCAATGCAGTAGTTCAGAAAATAGTGAGTTTAACTTCATGTCGAAATTTATACATACGACACAAAGCAAAAAATAAATAAAAACTATCCTGCTTGGTTTAACAATGGTTTAACAATACCAGATACGGGAAAAATTATGGAGGTAAATATCTATAAACTGAAACCGACTTCAGCTATATCAAACGATTGTGCGCACAACAACTTTTGCGGTAGTCTTTACACGTTTTTACAAACTAATACCTACGGACAACTTCTTCTGCTAATCTACTCTAGTTTATTTATAAACTCACACCAAGAAATGAAAGACCAGAATAGTTTAAAAGATAGAGGAAATTTGTAGTTTCGGCAATAAATAGCATTAAAAGCCCTTTCAACCAATCAGGAGAATAACAGTTTCCTCACCTCCACAATAAAGGCAACGGTTTTGTCTGGCTCACGAAAAAAGCTTTAAAGAATATCAAGAATATTAGGGGGGCGAAAAGTTATGTCGTTTTTATATTACATTCAAACAGATATATTTTTAAGAAGTTTTATTTTGATTCATAATGCTATCAACAACATTTGCCATCTAGTTTCCACGTTTTCAATGCTGGTTCGATAGAAAGTACTCGATAAAGAACAAAATATTTGGATATATTGATCAAAATTTTTTTGGCACATAAAAAGTGTTGTTTCGATCTGAATTAATGGAAATGCCATGGTGAAATGTCGGGCGACTATGGTGGGTGAGGCGGTACCTCCCACCTCAGTGCTTTAGTTTTTTTGCGCATTTTCTTGTTACAGAATAACGTCTATTTTATTGATAGTCGGTGGACACTTTTCAATTAAAGATTGATTTACTCGATCCAAAAGATTTGCATTCACAGTTTTTCCAAATTCCAGCACTTCAAAATGAAGGATTCAACGAATACTACTATAAACACAGAAAAGCTCCTTTTTGGGATGTAAACTTGTCTTAGCAGTACTTTGTGGCGATTCATTCGGTGAGAGCCAATGCTGTTTGCGTTTTGGATTATCATACAGGGCCCATTTTTCATCTGCAGTCATCAAACTATCAAAGTAATAAGTTGCATGTCATTAATCGCTTAGCGTTTTGTTTTCTTCAGACAGATTATGCGGGACCCTAACACCTGCTTTGCTTACTTTACGAATCTCCAGCAAATGTTTTTGGATGGTCGAGCAAGGTTGGTTAAGATGCATGTCATTGTCTAAAGTTGTTGGTATTCCTGATCGATATGAGGCGGAAAGATATAAATTACCCGACCTGAACTTATAAACCACCTTTGGGATTTACGAAAGTCTAATGCACTTGGATAAATAGCGTAAATGTTTTTTGTAGTAACTACTGTTTTACTACCATTGTGAAACCCAAAAAGCTTACAATACCGGGTATGTACCTCTTCTGGTTTTGCCTAGCCATTTTACTCAAAACTGCAAAAATTTTTAAGGGTTAACTATTTGCATGTAAACAAGTCACTTCAACGTTGGCTCGATTTTGAAGTACACAATCAGCTGATAAATGATAAACACATATTGACATGCGTAGAAACCACATCTATACTAACATTATGGTTGCTGCAAAATTTACAAACAGGAGAAGACCTTTGTTAAACTTCCTTTTAACACAGTAAAATCAAGCATCGATATTATTATGAACCAACAATAAATTATTTTAGAGACCAAGAAAACGCCAATTATACTATTAAAACGAATTCCACACTAACAAAAAAATTACAAATAAGAAACTTAATTGTTTGATCCAAAAAAAAAAAAACATATATACTACAAATATAAAAAAAAACAATAATTTAATAGGATTGCAAACATATTTTACACTAACTACTTACCCACCAATAAATACTCATAATAATTACTCCAGGGTACCTAAATACTATTACTAAAACATTTTATAGCTTATCTTTTCGTAGCTTTAAATCAGTTCAATCAGGGGTAAGAATAAATATTAACCATAGAAAAAAGTAAAAACACAAATATATAATTGCTTAGAATGCGATCGTAGTTTTAGATAAAAAGGTAATAAATAAACACAGGCGTGCTCACGTAGGTCCAAAATTATACAATTCCTCGTAGTACGTTTCTTGCTTTATAGTCAGTTATTCTGTAAGAACCATGTCTATTCACACAACTAAAAACTATACATATGTTACGAATGCGATTCCAATTTTAAAGAAAAAGTTATATTAAACAAAAACTAAACGTATTCAATCAGACAAAAATTTCATAAGACGTAATCATACATCTGAAAAACAGAACAAATGTTCCTACGACTGGCCTGCTACATATAAGACCAAGGATAATTTATCTTCTATAAATTATCAAGGATAATTTATTACATTTTACCAAATACGAAGATAAAAGATTGCTAAGTATACAATTCTAATTTTATTGTAGAGATTATTTTCGAATTCATCATGATAACAAATAATAAAAATCTTTGGATTATGATCCCTGTTTTACAGAAGAAACTGGTCAAAAAAATGATTCCTTGTTATGTATACTATAGAAATGTTTACGGATGACAAACCCTACAAATGCTCGGGATGCGACTTTTGCTTTAGAGTGAAACGCTATGAGACGAAACCTATTCAAGCAATTTAAAAGCCAAATAAATGTTCCGAACGTAATTCTATTTAAAAAAGAAAGGTATATTAAATAAACATAAAGGTATCGCACAAATAATAATGCATACAAATGCTTGAACAGCAGTGAGAATTTTATTTCTAATAGCGACAGTGCAACTTGTGAGTAACTTATCCTCCCCTAACAGGTTTTGGCGTGTATATAATTGATATTCTATTATAATGCGCTTTTTGACGGTTCTCTATTAGAACCATGGTCTAAGTGGGCATTGCGACCCTAATTTCTAGGGTCTATTGGAATTGATGGTTAGTAAATAGTCTCTCCTAATTAAAACAACTAACTAATGTTATTAAAAAATCTCTTGAAAATTCTCCCAGCACGTGATCAGAATGTTATAAATATGGGAAAATGCTCCATTCTATTACACACTGTGTAGATTCACTTGCAGAATTTAACTTCTTAATGCACTTAACAAAGTTTATATAGGTACTTATTAAACAGTATTGTCGCAAAATGATATTTCGGCTTGTTACCCGATAAAAACGACAAATACATATAATATACCTGTATTGATATATATATCAATCTTACATTTACCATTGCCAGTAAGATAAATTTCCCCAGGTACAAACACAAACCTACCCCATCATCTTTCTTCGCTTCATTTTCCCCATTACTTTTTACCTTCACCTTCCCCTTTCAATAAATCCTATCACCAACTTCTACTTATTCCCTGTCCTCATAACCCACTTTTAATTATTCCCCTTCTGCCTCCCTCCCCCACTCCTCCGTCTTTCCCCACGATTCCATACAAATAATCATAATCATTATTAGCCTTTCCCAACTATACCTCTTCCTTTTCCCGTTCACTTTCTTTTATATATTTCTATTTTAATCCTCTTCATAATTTCTAAACCCATACCATCCTTCCCCAAACTTAGTGTCTAGTTTTCCCCTAATCCCTTTTCCATTTCACTCCACCCAATCCCCTCACACTCATTCATCCATTACATCCATCCTTCTTCTTTCTTTCCACATATCCTGCGCATTCTTTATTCTTCATCCATCCAATATTTACTGCCACCTTCTTCATTCCCACATCTAAATCTAGCAATCATTCTTTTTTTCACCCAAACTTATACCTGATAATAGATACCTTCCGATACCCCTTTCATCCATGATCCACTTATTGATTTTCATGCAAGGTTTGGTAATTCTTAAACCAATAATTTGCGCTACCCCTTAAATATGCCCCCCACATAATTTATTTTTAGATTGTTTGTCCAAGAGTTATAACTGGCTTATTCTTCAATAGTTTTCAAAAATTATAAAACATTGATTCAAAATATGAAGTTGCTATATACTTGGATCTACTAGGTTGATGATTTTCCTCTTTTGCCTCCTTTAAAGTACATTTTAATTAGCCATGCGTTGATTACTATTTTCTACTTCAGGTTGATTCATATTTTCTACTTCAGGGTATTTAATATTTTGTATTTCAGAGACATTAAAATTTTCTATAATTGTTTGACAACCTATGTAAATCAAGTCTCTAAAGAGAGTTAAACATTTAAGGTCACCAATAAATTTAAAATTTACTTTTTATTTTCGATCTTATACTAATTACGCTGTGCATAATCCAACTTTGCATATTTAATTACTTTCGCTACGCGGCAATATGTAGGAATATAATATGTTTTACTTCAAAAATATTATTCCAAAAGAATAACTCCAAATTTCCATAGTGTAATTTAAAAGTATTATTTCGAAAGTGTTTCTAATTATAAAACTCCTTACAATTAACTTCTATTACTTTCATACATCCATGCACATCTGTAAAGATTAAACTGCCAGGAGAAATTAAATGTTGTCTTACTGTCCAGTTAATTTAACAATATTTCTAAGAACTTTCTAAATTAAAATATGTTGTAACTATTGTTTTTTCTTTTTCTTACACGCTGATAAAAATTTCTATTAACCCACAATTTTTGAGTCACAATTTTTTATTATTATAGCTAAAATTTTTAAACTAACAGGCAAGCTTAAATTATTTTTTCTAAGGGTTTTAAAAATATTTTCTAATCGATAGAGCCATAATTTTTTGAAAAAATTAGTGTTCATTATAACGAAAATGGTTACTTTATGAGTATTATAAAAAAAAAAACAGTTTTTGTACAAGTCATTTATTTAGAATGAAAAACATTAAAACAGTTTATATCACGAGTAATACATAAGTGAATCTTGCATTTGCTGCAAATAAAGTGAGTTTTCTTGAGGCAAGCACCATTTTTGCATCTCGCACCATCCTTTGTTACATGAAATATAGGCTAATATCCCACTTCATCGAAACAAATATCGTCTATTGATCTTACCTCCATTTTTGGCTTCTTAGTTTGGGGTGGTGTAGGCAATTCATTGTTATTACGCACACCTGACTTTTTTGTTGCTTGATATACCAGTATTTATATATATATATATATGCTTCAGAAATGTACATTCTACTGCTCAGGTCCTGCTCAGGTCCATTACTTTATTTTTAGGAACTCCTAATAGTCTGCAGTTTTCTTTATATTCCAACCAACTATTTCC
>WYDF02038573.1:0-12532 GCA_009867245.2 Adranes taylori | reverse complement strand
GAACGAAAAATCTTAAGAAAGATTTATGGTGCTGTCCAAGAGGATAACGTCTGGAGAAGAAGATATAATTTTGAGCTCTATAACCTATACAGAGGGTCAGGAAACTGAGACATAATAACAACAATTAAGATTGGCAGGCTAAAATGGGCAGGACATGTAGCACGCTATGAAAACAACGTGCCAACGCGAAGAAACTTTGAGGCCATACCAACCGGCAGTAGAGGAAGAGGGAGACCAAGGCTGAGATCGAAGGACGGCGTTTCCGAGGATGCCAGAAAAATTGGTTCAGCTGACTGGAAGGTCCTTGCCAGAGACCGGAAAGGATGGGGGACGAGGCTGGAGAAAGTCGAGGCCCTGTAGGGCTTTAGCACTACTGATGATGATGATGATGATATATTGATTTATTAGTTGGTATAATGCATTTGGTATAATGCATTTTGCTAGCTCTTTATATTGCATTTGTACGAAATAACGTCTTTACAATTTGAGATGAACTATTAAAGTGTTTTATCTTACCAATTAAAAGCAAGCGACTTACACAATCACATTTTCATATAGCACTTCCTTTGCGTTTCTCTCTGAGAAGCATCGGACGACCATCAAAGATACAAAGATGGCCAAAGTAGTTTCTATATTGGAAGGAGAACTTTATCTATTAAAGTCGAACCTCTTAGTGTTTCACGATAAATATTGATGTCTAATTTATGATAAAGCATTAGAGGTTTACATGCTGTACGTGTTCTAAATCAGAGCTTTACTAACCCTTTTAGTCGCGAATTAAATTCATCTTAACCGTAGAAAAATGGCACTTTTTTTGATTGATAACAGTTATAACATATGAAAATTTTCGACTGTGTAATTATACAACAATATTCCAAGTTGTGGTTTAACATGTAATTTTTTATATGAAGGCGGTGCATGTGCGTATACAGGGACGAGCAAGGGACACCAGCTCCACAAAGTAATATGATATCTACTCCACGAAAGCATTAGTATATGATGGCACTAGTCTAATATGGAGTCATAATGACAAGCAGCAACCCTCCCCATTGACCCACCCTCACCCACCTTTAATTTAAGCACTGAAGAAGCTGCGCATAGCCATGTGTCAGTGGTTATATCTTATAAGGTATGCAAAACAATCGACCTTTGTTTATTATGTTTATTATTTATAACAAGTGATATTTTATAATAAATAACATAAATTACTTCTACGAACAAAATAATAAATGACAATAAAAGTCTTACTCAATTAAAATTTTCTTTCCGTGTGAAATATAGCAAAACAGGGCATAGTACATAATGCAACATCATATTCCATACAATACACGCGAGTTTCTCGCCGAATTTTTTTTCCTTTGTCATCCATCTTAGAGCAACAAATTTTGCACATTGTTGTAGGCTTTCTTTCTTTTCTGTCGGAGGAATGTGTGCAGGGAAATGTCTAGTGAATTTTTGGATGCACTAGACCGTCCTCTTTTAATCGTCACTTTTTCTTCAGAATGTTCCTCTATGATAGTTTCCACTAAATTGTCTTGGAAATATTCATAGATTAAATTTCCATAAAGCACGTAAGCGTTATGGATCGTCATTTCATGCATATGGTAATATATTATTTTGTAATATTTTTTGAGCCTTTTTCTTGTAATGCAATATGATCCGATACATTGATATGACCTATCAACCCCTCTCATAGACAGATTATAATCCAAGACTCAATCAGACTTTTCTACTTATTTGTTTTTATTGTTTTGTTTATCATTGTACCGTTGATAGCATTCTAATTTCTTTTTTTGTCCATCCATTTAATCGCTAAGACTTTCCTAATTATTATAAATTACGGTTTCATCTCATTTGAATTTTTTCTGCAGACCAATGTGTATATTTTTCCTGTCTTTGCGTAGAGTTCCGTAACAATCTGTGGTTTTGGTAAGTAATATATCGACAAGTTCTGGTGACACATAATAGTTATCCATAGTAAGGCAGTATCCTATGTTCCACAATGGTTTTGTCAAAGTTAAAATAATTTGTGAGGGTTATGTAAAATTGGCCAACTCTTCAGATGCTAACGTACCTTTTACGGTACAGATAATGAAGAAGGCCCATATATATGATGATTGGGATTATAATTTATACACTTTTATTCCAAATCTTGATCCCTTTAGTGGTATATACTATTTCCAAGAGAGCGTGTCTTTATAAAGTATGAGACTCTCATCAATACTGATATTATCCTCGGGTATATAGGCTTCGGCAAAAACTTTTAGAAAATGTTTGCCAATTCAGTTTCTTCAATTTAGGGTTTGCCAAATCAATAGGTTCATCATCGTCACAAGAATCTAAAAATTTTTTCAAAAGCTTTAATCCTGTTTCTATCTATATTTTTCGGAAAAATCGAGTTTCCGTGACTTCATTTTTCAAAAAATACATAGTTTTTTTGGCTTACTAGTTCTACGTTTGAGAACTAGTAAGATTACTAATGATAAGAAACATTCCATCTCATTTCATCATTTCATTTCTATCAGTATCTTTCCATTGTCTACTGCAGGAAATAAAGTAATTCAATTCTGTCAAGAAACAATACATGGTACAAATTACCTGCAGAAGACTTTACACTTGGAAACATTCATTGGCCAGCCCAAAAAGTATTCCAACTCATCAACTTGACTACATCCTCAATAATAACCGTTTCGGTAATTGAATGTGCAATGTCTCTACTTATCCCGGAAGAGAAGTTCTATTGAACTATAATCTACTAGCTGCTCAAATGAGACTAAGGTTGACTTCCATCGAAAAACTACGCATAATTCCCAGAATCAACGTAGAAAGGCTCAAAGATAATAAAATAAAATCTGCTGTCTCCATTTAAATCAATATTCGAGGAGAGAAAAAACGCAAAAATGAATGAGTCCAGAAATCATGATATTAATGGAAAGAAGAAGAGAATTTCGTAACAGGCTGAATGCAACAGATTACACAAAGAAATCAGGTCAAAATATACACAAAAAAAGAAAAGGAGGCTGGCCAAATGAACAATATAACGAAACGGAACGTCCAGAACACCGTCATGATGAATTTAATCTTCATAAAAAAGTGAATGGAATACCATGAATCTTCAAAAAACCGATTGCCTTTTATCTAATTAACTACCAGAACAAGATTATAGTGGATCCCAAAGAAATGAAAAAGGTATGAGAAAATTACATATCTGAATTATTTGATGTTGAAGAAAAAAGTGGGAAACCTGCACAAGCAGACACACTACATGAATACATTCTCCCAATTACTAAGTTTGGTAAAAAACAATAAAGCTCCAGGTTCTCATAATTTCGCAAGCGAAATTCTGAAGCTTATCTATGACAATGTAAAAATTCTTCAAATGTTTACAATCGGAACAACAGAACCGGAATTTATGCCGAAGTATGACCTAAATCCACATTTATTACGTTATCAAATATATCAAACGCCAAATCTTGCAGTGCTTATAGATTCATAAGTCTTATTAGCCATGCATGAAAGTATTTCTAAAAATCATTCATATCAGAATTTGAAAAAAATGTGAAGAAGCAATGAGGAAACACTATTTGGCTTTAGAAAAGGGTCTGGCACAAGAGAAGCTCACTTCGATCTGCCAGTGCTTATGCAAAACTCCGAGATTACCAAAAAGATGCATTTGTATGTTTTATCGATTATGGAAAGATATTGATAAAGTACAAACGGCAAACGATTGAAAGTCTTGAATTCAATGGACCTTGACAAAAAAAAGATTCTGTGTATTAGAAACAAGTATTAAAATTAGTCGGACCACGTAAGAAACAAGGACGAGACAACGAAAGATATCAAAATTATAAATAGAGTACATTCAAGGATGTATTTTAACACCACTATATTTCAACTTATGTGCTCAAGATGTTTTCTCTGCAGCGTCGAAGTAAATGGAGTATACATCAACAAGATAAGATAAGCTGATGATAGGAGCATGATTGCAGCCAGATTCAAGACCTGGTAAACAGAATAGTCGAAGTCAGAAAATAAAACAACCTGAAAGTCAAAATCAGATAAAATTCATGATTTTGAGCAGGAACAATATCAGATATGATAATGCAACTATAACGATTGAAGATGTGCAGATTGAAAGAGTTTCCAGTTTCAAATAACTTAGTCGATAGTTAAATACTGACTGGAGCTCCAAGCAAGGAATGAAATGCCGCATTGAAATAGCTATAATCTACTTTGGAATGTTAAAGCAACTGTTCAGCAATTGAGAAATTAATTTGCAGCTACGAATAAGTTTAGTGAGATGCTACATCTGGTAGGTCCTTCTTTATGGTGCTGAATCCTTGACTCTAAAAGTAGCTAAAATGAACAAATTGGAGAGTTTTGAAATATTGATTTACAGTAGAATCGTGAGAATGAGAATATCATGGATTGATTACATTTCAAATGAGGAAGTTCTTAGAAAGCTAAAGGTGAATATGGAGCTGCTAACCACCATCAAACGCTAGAGAACTGCATATTTTGGGCATGTAATGTATGGCCCAAAATAGCGACATCAGAGACTGGACTGGAATAACAACCGCAGAGATGCTAGTTCATCACACCAAAAACAGAGAAGATTATTTAAATACAATTGCAAATATTTTATAATTTATACCACTTAAATTTATGTAGCAAATAAAATAAAGTGATCGCTTATATCCTAAAAAGGATTGCATTCAAGATATACTTATTATACTGATTACCTAAGAGTAAATTTTATATTTCTAGAAATTGAAGCCAGGTAAAATAGTAAAATAGTAATAATTTACGTTTGAGAACCCAGTCAAACGTTTGAGAATCACAGATAAACAGAGTTAGCGAATATTTAAATCAGAATACTGACAACCTCTATTCGCTAATGGTTTTGGTATCAATGTCATTCTAACAAGAGTAATTATAGTCATATCACAATACTTAATCATAACTTGGTGCAATTAGATGCAATCAACTAGATAAGATCAAGACAACTAATTATGAGAAGCAATTATCAGTGTTTCGTATAAGATCAATGCGTAGAAGTCTATATATCAGACTAAACTTTAAAAGTCATTAGAATATTTAAGAAATTTTGTAACATAAGTAATACATTTTTCTCAACTCTTTAATTTCTAGACTCTTCTTTTGCTACAAGTCCCACTCTTGCCTGCTTGCACAACACAATCAATTCTATCGATATGCCCTGATAAGTATGAAGGAAGCATAATAATATTGTGACAAGGAGTATTATATTTTCTTTTGAATTGTTTTAGTAATTATATATTTTGTAATAACTATTACTTGTTATAAATAGAGATATTTGCGTGAATTCCGATTAATTTTAAGATTACACAATATTAGATATATATTAAAATAGAATATCGCAAATCCTGATTGACACCAGAATGGAATGTTAATGGAATATGGATTTGTTGAAAGAGTAAAGAGAATAGATGACTGTTTTGCTTGTTGTTGAACTTAATTGCGTGGAAAACTTTACCGTTGTTAATCATCTTGTTAATCGTTGTTAATCATCTTAAATAATTGAAACAGTTTTAATCGATTTAACTATTAAACAGCCCAACAAACTTAATCAAAATAACACACAACATCATTTAGTACTCTGTGTACGCTTCGCAGAGTTTATGCTTCGCACTAATTAAACAGAAACAGGTGTTAGATCACGGTAAACTAGTAAACGATACACTGCTACGACGTAACAATCTTCTTCATATTAATTAGAATTGATGGTAGACCCATCGAAGACCTATCATCCCGGTTTACATTTTTGTCCCAGTACGCGAAAAACTCGAAGAGGCCTTGGTTATACGAGATATAATACACCTAAAATACTACATTTTCATACGGTTCTGACAATCGTTACTAACAAAATACTGATGGACTACAAAGTATAAACAAAACAATGATATGATGATGCAAAAATTATTAACTTTGCGATCCGAAAATGAGTTAGCAGGTACAAATGTTAAAACACTGCATCGTTCATTCATAATAACGATTAAGAATAAAATAATAAATACATAATATTGAATAAGATGAAGGTGAATATAAAATAAAACTGCTTGTGAAACTAGATGGGGATTTAACAACCAACTCTGAATATTACTTTTGTTTGGCAACAATGGTCGCTAAAGTACGGTCAATAGCAGTGGTAATTTGCTGAAATATGAAGTACTAGAACGGAAGATTGTCAATATAATTCTCCGATCCGGAACGGAAGATTGAATACAATCTTCAGTATCGGAACGGAAGATTGTCAATACAATAAATAAAAAAATCCAAATTCTTCAACTGTTGCTATATATTTGTGTATAGGTATTTGCTAAATCTAGGACCGGATTTAGATAAATAAATATTTATTTGGATAAATGTAGAGCTCTAGTGTAATAATAACTAAAAAGAATACAGTAACGCCAGAAAAAGTACACTCCGGGCCCACTGCATCCCTGGTCAATAGACAAATGGTAAATTTAGTTTATACAGAGTCATTTCCAGCGCAATACTTTAACAGTTGTTAATCTCAATAAACAAAAACTATTATATGTGGTGTTAAATCTAACTAAATATATTTACAAAGCCATTTATTTTATTGTAGTTTGTTATTATAAATTTTTTTCGTTTTGATAGTATTATAAATAGTATATGAAATTGCGAATTTATAAAACCGTTTATTTTATTGTAATGTATTAATCTAACATTATTTTTATTCTTTGATGGTATTTTTACATTCGGATCGAAAAATAATCACAGAGTTTTATACGAAAAAAAGAGTATGTGAATATTTCTTGTTCAGATATACTTGAAATTGTTTTATATTAGTGTAAGTAAAATAAATTACTTGGTGATTAACAGAGTATTCAGAAATCTTGTTGAGCTTGATTTAAATTATGTGTAATTAATTTATGGGTCGTAGTTGCTTTATTAAGGTTGAATCTTTGGCTTCAATCCGGTGCTATAATTTATTGGTTAAGTATCAAATTTATTCGCGTTTGAACTTCTTAAAACCCCCAAATAAACTTTTGTTAATTTAAATCTACGCTCCTAAAAAAATTTGATTAAAGAATCTACCGTACGCTGGTAGAATGGTATGCGTTTTAATTAGAAGCAGACTTTTATTATCCAGTTAGCGCTCACACAATTTCTTGTTACAAATTGAAACGTGACACTATTTCCAGTCTGCGTGTGGAGGTCATTTTTTTGTATTATTTGATGCAGATTTTATGCTTTATTGTAAGCTAATCAATAAAGCTTTTGATTTACTAAAAAAAAGTGTATTTAATTAATTCAAGATTGATAACTAGATTTTTAAAATCATATATTTACAATTGATACCGGCAAATACCGTTGGAATTTTGTGCATTTCATTTCGTTTGACGATACGTCTGTACCGACTTTTCTTAAATTTTTAATCATTTAATTGAATGTGCACACGTGAAAATTAACTAGGATTTGTTTTAATTTTAACATGGGGATGGACTCTAAATGGAGTTAAAAATCGTAACAGATGAAGAACTGCTGTAAATAGTAGAAAATGATGATGAATTTCAGGTGTTCTTGCCATTAATTGGCAATGGAAAAGATATTCACCTGGATAAACCATATATTGAGCTAAATACTAGAATACAGAAATCTTGATATTAGAGGAGTTCAAAAACAAAATGGTACAGTATCAACCAAACTTTAAGAATGTAAAACTCAAAAGATACTGGTCCAACTTGAAGAGGTGGAAAAAATAGAGAGATCTTGGAGTAAGCCTGAAAAAATTATTGAAATACCCGAGTACATTAAGTCAAAATGTGCTTGTGAAGAAACATATTTTAGGAGCTGTGAAAGTTCCATCAATATATTTTAAAATTGTTAATCAATATTCCCGAAGATATAGCTTTCCATATCAATTTACACGAGAAACAATGGATAAGACGCAATAAGACGATTATTAAATAAATACGAACTAATTCCAAAAATTGCAAACGATAAGAAATTATAAGAATTAGTCTTCCGAAAATTGAGGCAAGGTAGACTCGTGTTTCTGACATAGGTTTATAGCCGTTATCAACACCTTCTCTTTTTTCCAACTATAGTTGCAAGATATTATTGCATCGCGTTACGAATCCGACACTCAATCAATTTCCTATAAGCCTCTGAAAATCTCATTCTTCTAATTCACCTCTTAACGCAATGTGTAATATGTTATATATATTAAAATGTTATATATTTATCAGAAAAATTAAAAGCAGGAAATACTTTTGCTCGTAGAAAAATTAGAAACAAGAGCAAAATATAACAAAAAACTTAGTAGAGGCAAATTTGATTATCTTGTTTTGAATACAGGAATATCGTTTATCTAATGGAAGGACAATCAAGTGGTAACCATTGCAACAAAGTTTCATGGAACAGAATTGAAAACAACGTGACGCCAAATGTAGTGAAGTGTCTGCACCTCAAATTATCAAAGGCATTAATGAATTAATGGGTAGACCATTATGATCAATTGCGGCAGCTCGATAATTCAGGCCGTTTGGTCGAAAAAATGGTGGCAGGGCATATTTTGTTGTTCCATGTTAATCAGTTTTTTGTAATTGCAAAAAAAAGAAGACTAAAGAGACAACCTGATAACTCATTAGATTTTAGAAAATATTTAAGTTGATGCTTGTGTTACATTTCTCCCCTTAGAATAAACATTAGAAAATATATTTTTAACGCTAATCCTGGAGGAAAGAAAATTCAGTGGCCAAGGTTTGTTGAAAGATGTGGATGGTGCAAAGTATCAACTTGTCGCTTTATAAAGTATTTTTCTCGTTAGTGCCAGCTAAAATTGTTTTGCAGCGTATCATAATATCAATAATGAAAACTTAGTTCTGTATCTGCATCGTTTGCCACTTTTTTTCGAAAAATTGTAAATATCGTTTACTTTTATCATACAATTTCCCAAATGGTACATGCAAAAGTTTACATAATTTAATTGATCCGAAGAAAAAATTGTTACCAGCATAGAGCAGGCTCGTTCTTTTCTGTAATATTGAAAGATTTTCCAAATATTAATGTAGTTAATGCACAAGATAGGTGCTGCCTCCTTATGAGCTCCCCCTCGCAACCCTCGCACTGTGAAGTAAGTTCTCGCATAAGCAAAAACCTGTAAAACTAATTAGAACAAACCAAAAGTAACTATACTAAACCATTGTAATATTCTAAACAATTCAGTATATTAACCATTTTAATTAATGGTTAAATTAAAATATACCTCTAATATATCTATAATATATCTCACAAGATATTGTCACGGTTAATTTAGTCCGGAGGGTTGTTCTCTCCGACGTGACATGGGTGAGATGAGACATTTTATAGGGGTTAGCGTAGCAATCTCCTGCTCACCAATATAGGTACCTAACTCCTTCGTTATTTTATAAGATAGTACTTTAGTTTAACTACTTCTAGCAAAGCTAATTATTAATGTGGAATGATCTAATCGAAATCCCTCAGTTAGCCTACTTAATTTAGAGTAAAACACTAGGCCGGACGATCGCTGAGGTGGACGTACCGTTTTCTAATTGTGTTTTCTGCGGCTGAGTAATTACTGGTAGCAGAAATGAAAGAGTTATTAAATTTAATCAAATTGTATTGGTCGTTAAAAATGCTTATCTATAATCTAGTGACATGCTCATTCATTCCTATACGTAAAATAAAATTATCAACACTTTGCAATTAATAAAATAAATCAAGACTTGAATAAAAGTGAGTTCATGACTTGTCCAATTGCAACAAAGAAATGTTAAACTAGGTACTTACAGATTTTGCCGCTGTACATAAACCACTTATTTATTATTTTAGAGCAACGCACCATTATCTTAATTATTTACTTGTATTTATTTTAGCTTTACCTTGATCAACGAACGCGTTACTAATTAAACTCAACTTTACTCTATTCATCAAGTTTATACTCAAGTTCATTTATCTGAGTTATTTCCGAAAATATTAATGCTAAGCCCCGTGATACATTAGATGAATGCATAATAAAATACTTAATAAATTTCTTATCACACTTTAATTAGACATGACCGTATTTTTTAATTACTTATTATTCTAACAATATTTAATTCTGGATTGTTATTTCGCTACTTCGTTGGACATTACGACCTTCGGCGATGCCTAAAATTACTATTCCTCTCCTAGAACTGGGAATCGTTTTCATACATACTGATCCCCTTCCATGATATACATATTTTTTGTCATTATTAATTTGTATCATATTAGCACATTTTAGAATATTTTTATAACACATGTGTGACATCGGTAAATGGACTTTGTTCCCATGCACAGCTTCTATGCACAATTGATTTATTTAATATGTAATTAATTAGCATAGGGTGTAATCAATAACTAATATTTATCTTTGTACTTTGATAATAAAATAGGTCTATCGTAAGTTATCCGATGACTACCGTTATCTAATATGTTATTTCCAATACTAAACATGGCGTCCAATTATTTTAACGTATTCACCTTATTTCTAAGTACTTAATGCCCAATCCTTTTATATCAACCTAAACCGGAACGTGGACAAATCTCCATGTTACAATATACTAAAGATTGTAGTTCTAAACGCAAAAACAAACAAAAAAGTTATTTAGGTTTTTCGGTTTAAATCATGTGAAAGCTCAATGTTAACTTTATATTGTTTTTTCAAGATTAACTTAGAGCTGTCAATTTAGATTTTGATCTATGATTTCAGAAATTTGGAACTCTAAATTAACTTAATTTTTTCTGTGATTTTTGTTCTTCTCACGAAGTACAATCTGAGCCAATATCAGTAACATTAATTAGTCGCAAATAATTTTAAGATAACCTAAACAATTGAACGTAATTATTTGTAAACTACATCCTATTAAGATGAAATTAAGATATATACAAGAATGTATTACGCAAATGCGAGATTCTTGCTCATTAGAATAATAAACATATTCCTAAAATTAATTTAATGTAACAATTATTCAGCACAGTTACTGTAAAACCTGTAGTAATTTTATTAGCACATTTTGCGGCACCTAGAAATTCTATTAATTTTATCGCGTTGTTCTGATCTAACAAGAAGCTTTCAGCGTAAACTCTGGTTAGACGCGATTATACACGCTGATGACTCTTGCGCTATATACTTGCTCAATTTTGTTTTTCAGTTTCTCTTAATATATATCCCACCATCGTATATATTAATACCTTTATGTTAATATTTTAGCATATTTATTACATGTTTAATAGGTGACTTGATTTCATTTTGGAATAATTCGATATTATTAAATTCGTATTACATGGATGCCACATGGATTCTTCCAAATTTTAAATTAATAATCCGTTAATGATTATTAACCAATTTAGATGTGGAAACGTCGACTACAAGTGAAATTAAGAAGATCAATAAGAGCTAAAAATATGGTTAAGTATGAAAGTAAGGTGATGATGAGGAGAGGATTATAAAAAGAGTGTATGTGAAATCAAAAAGGCGATAAGTAAGGGCGTTGATAACAACGAATAGGTCAGGTATAGAACAAGATTGTATATAAGGCGTTGAGGGCCAATGTATGAATGGAATAATAGGATAATGGAAGGTACGAATTTTGAGGTAGACGTACAACAAGCGTTCCGGGATATGGAAGTACTGGAAAGGCATGAAAGAATAGGAATGAGTCGATACAATAAGAAATATGAATGTTTGATGACTGGAGGTATTTTACCAGAATATTTGAGATTAGAGAACGCATGAAAGAAAAGATGATGACAAGCAGGTATAGGTGTGGTAACGAGGAATGGGGTACTAGTTATTGGATGAATGGTAGGGAAAATATGTAGGAAGGAGGAAAAAAACATGGGAGCATTGGGTATATGCATCTGAAGAAATGTTGCGCATGGACTAACAAAAGATATTAGCGGCTAATTCGAGGGTGCACATGGGGCATGAATGAAGGCACATAAAAGTAATGAAGAGAATAGTGTGTGAGATTAATTAGAGGAAAGTACGAAAAAGCAATCACAATCGTTGAAATCAATTTGTTTGCAACAAAAATTTATAATGATCTAAAAGGATCTAAATGGGTGATCTTTGTTGCACTATTATGCAGCGCGTTTCTTGCCATGTAAAGTAGTTATCACAAAACTCACTTTTCATTCAGATAAGTCACTTATCATTCGTCAATTTTTGGTTCGAAATAAGGTCGGTCTGGCAAACAATCTGGTCTGGCTGGAAAAAGGGTCTGCCTGGTAATCACATAATTTATCTCAATCCGACGTTTTCGTTTACAGTTTTAAAAGTAAAAATGTTTGCAAAAGAATGCCTATTCCATAACATTTCAATGCACTACAGGCAAAACCAATAAATATCCAATATTCAAAATCAATTTATTTAGTAAAATTTTAAAAATTAAAATTACTAAATAAAATGCTCTTGTCCAGTTTCATATAATATCAAATGAAAATCATCGGTAGTTGGACATCAGATTTTAGCTAT
>WYDF02038562.1:0-12532 GCA_009867245.2 Adranes taylori | reverse complement strand
CACTGTTAAATTTGACTGGACAACTACCCTCAAATTGGTGCAAAATAGAACACATGTTAGTTGTGACATCGCATTCAAACCCGTTGTTTGTAATAATAAACATTCTAATTGAGATTTCTTATTCCCTGTACGTTAAACTTAACATAACCTTTTTATATATCTTATTTCAATTGAAAATTTGGTTTCCGTTTTTATCGCAAGCAATTTCTTTTATAATTTTAAGGTGTATATATTAATCAATAAATATTTAAACAAAATATTTAATACATATATCTCTGATCTATAAAAAAAGAACGATTCTTACGCATCCTTCTACTTCTTAGTCAATCGTTTTATTTTCTTCAAGAGACTACAGTTTCCGAAAGAATCGCAATCGCTCCCGATTGGCTCGTAGATGTTGATGCTTTCAATTTATTTCGGCCAGCGGCATTGTTTTGGGATCAGATAGTTTATAAAAAGCACGGATCATGAAGTAACCTACACTCATGTATAGGAAAAATACAATATACGACAATATCAAACAATATGCGTATCAAATTTCATACGATGTTTTACAGGAAAATATATATTACCAGAACAAGCAGGAAAATTTTTGGAGTCTTGAAGCAATATGCCTGTGACAAATATGTACTTGTAGGTAGATAAGTAGATATCGACCTTTATTGGCATATACTTATAACTTACAAAAACTTACAATAATCTTTATAATCCTACCTCATATAAAATTAAAACAATCAAAACTTAACATAAATTAACAAAACAATAAATTCCCAAAAATTACCAAATTCCAAAAATAATAAATAATACTGGACCCTATATCCCCTAACGGGAGAAGGAAAGGCTATCCTTCCAATATTTTTCGCCACCCAGAATAATATACCCATTGCCTCTCTTATCCCTTCTATCTTCACTTTCAATCCTCTCCCGCCTCACTTTCTTTACTATATAACATACTCTTTCTATTACCCAGTGGTCTCCCTTACCCCCTCTTCTTTCTCCCATTTCTCCCTTTGTACTTTCTTTTACATATTTCACCCAAACTCTCTTCATTATTTCAAACCGCATACCCTCCTGCACTAAACTTACCCTCCAGTTATCCCCCACTTGCCTTTCTTTTTCACTACATTCGATTCCCTACACATTCTTTAAACCAGTGATTCCAATTTTCCTCTTTCTTTCCACATATCCTACACATTTTTCTATCTCTTTCATCCAGTACTTATTTCCTCTCTCCTCGTTCCCACATCTAAACCTAGCAATTGTTCATTTATGTTCTATATGCAATCCTGATAATAGATATTTAGCCATTCCTTCTACTTCCTTAATCTTCATATACCTACAATTTATCTACTTTCACATATTTTTCTATAAGTCTCTTGCCTTTCCACATCTTTCATATAATCTCGTTGACCGCATCATTTCCTTCCATCATCTTCTCTAACCATCTATCAGTCGACCATCCAATCCTTCTATTAACATTCATTTCACTCTTAATCAATCCATGCTCACATATTTCATACTCTCAGCATTATTTCCATGTATACTTCCCTAACTAACCTCCACGCTTCATCCTTCAATGCCTTCTCCTCAAACTTTAGCATTCTTTTCCCTCCACTTATCCAACATTTTAATTTACCTACCCCTTGCATGACTATCTCACTCCTAATACTCCTTTCTAATCCCAACATCCTCTTCAAGCATCCCACCTGCATTCTCTCCATCTTCTCTCTTTAATATTCCACATATACATACCTCCATATTCTTCATCCTCAATGTCACTGACTCACAAAACTTTTATTCCCACATAATCCTCATTCTCTCCACTATTGCCCTGGCTTTCATAGTTACTATTTCAAAACATTCTTTAAATGACCATTTTGCGCCAACATAAAACCTAAATACCTGTATACCTTGACTCTTTCAATTCCAATTCCTCCTATATCAAACTTCTCATTTCTACCACCTCTCCCTCCCTTCTTACACACCATTACTTTCGTTTTTTCCAGATTCATATTCATATGTAAATTCATATGCACTTATATATTAAATTGTTTTAATCTTGACAGAATGTAAAGAAAACTCGTTTCTTCTTTCAAAATGGATTCCAAAGTTCAAAATGGACAATAAAAATGGTTCAAAATGGATGGCGAAGTTAACCAGGGTGTCGGAAAGACGAGGGCGCCATTAAGATATTCATTAGCAACTCTTTGTTTCCACGTTGCTTTCGTATGTCTTCGCTTTCCAACTTGGCCGATATCTCCTTTAAGGTGTGGCAAAACCAATTCCACTCTCGGCATTCAATCATTGCTTTCATTTGATGCACGTAACCAGGGAAATCAAGAAATGTTTCCAACCAAGAACAACATTTTGTAAAGACAAGCTGGTAACTTGATCGGATATGAGAGGAATAATGGAGGAATGGGTAGAATATTCTCAAAACCTTCTGAATGCTGCGGAACCACCAGACTAGGTGACGGATGGCCAGATGAATAACGCTGACGAGGGAGTTGTCCCAGATGCGACTCGAACAGAGGTGGAAGAGGCAATCTTCTTTATGCGCAACATCCGCGCGCCAGGAGAGGATGGCATCCCAGCTGAGCTCTTCAAGTATGGTGGGGAGGAGGGAAGCGACAGTATGTACACTCTCATTCATTCAGTATGGAAAACCAAGACATTCCAGAAGATTGGAACACAACGGTAATGTGTTCCATCCACAACAAAATGACAAGATGATTTGCAGTATCTATCGTAGGATTTCATTTTTGAACGTTACATACAGAATCTTCTCGAAGGTACTGCCAATGAGGCTTGCGACAAATGCGGAAAAGGAATGAGGCGAATACCTACCATGTGGTTTCGGCGCAACAGGTCAACCTTGGACAACAAACATCCTGTCATTGCGCTTGATTCTTGAGAAATGCTACGAGCATAATGTCAGCGTACACCAACTCTACATTGACTACAAAGAGGCATATGATAGTATCAGGAGGTCAAAGCTATAAGTGATGTTGCAAGAGTGAGAGTGCCAAAGAAGCTCATTTGTCTGGTGTGTGTATAACATTATGTTGCACTAGAGGCAAGATCCAAGGGCAGTTAACAAAGGAATTTGAGGTGCGAACAGGGCTACGACAAGGAGATACATTTTTTACGACCCTTTCCAATCTTTCCGTGGAGCATATCATGCCGAGGATCCCGCTCAACCCACGAGGAACTATCTACACGAGATCCTTTCAGTACATGGTCATAGCAGATGGTGTTGTTCTTCTTGGTAAAAGCTCGAAAACATTGACAGAGGCGCTGCAACATATGAATGAAGGCGGGAGGCGGTTAGGGCTAACCATTAACAATGGAAAGACCAAATACATGGTCGACACGAGAGAAAAGGACAGGTTCTGCGCGGTGAGTCACTTGGAATGCGAAGAAAGAAGGTACGAGGGAGTTGAAGAGTTTAAGTACTTAGGGGCCCTGGGACTGATAACAACGAGATCAGTACAGATATAAATGCACCAATTGCACAGGGAAACATGCTTCAATGTTTAACAAGCTACTGAAATCCCCAACCCTCTCTAGAAACCTCAAGCTCATCGTTTACCGCATCATAATTCGACCAGTGGATGTGAAACTTGGACGCTCACTGAACGTGACAAGTATCTTCTCCGGGTGTGGGAAAGGAAGGTGATGCAAAAGATCCTAGGAGCGATTTATGAAGATGGCCCATTCGAACCAACCGTGAAGTATATCCGCTCCATGGTGATATTGACCTGGTTGCTGAGGTGAAGAAGAGACGGCTACGGTACATGGGGCATGTTATAAAAATGGAGGAAGATAGAATCCCCAAGAAGGCTCTCGAGCAACAATCGGAGTGCAGAAGGAAGCCAGGAAGACCAAGGAATAGGGGGATTAATGACGTTAGGGAGGATGTGCGGGCGCTGGGGATCTGTAGCTCGAGTAGATGCGCTGCAAGCTAGGAAGAATGGACGGCTGCTGTAGGAGGGGCCAAGGTGCTACATGGACTGTAGCGTCAGGAGAGTGAGTGAATTCATTTGATTATAATTCGCATTGTTCCACAACTCTTAGCTCGTTTTCGGCCAACGTATTTTCAGTTTACATTTTAGACATAGGTTGAATGCCTGGTGTGTTTCTTGTATTCGGTTTCATTAGGCCATGCTGACACCACCATATCTGATAAAAATCTTCCGAGATAAAAAAGCTCTACATCCGGGATAAAATAAGCTAAAGAAACTTTCACCTTTCTTTATTGTTTGACCATCTTCAGGGTGCATGTCGCTATCTTGTTGCTGGGCATCATTTTTGTTTTTATTACGTTGATTTTTAATCCAACTTGGCCGGCATCTTTAACCAGTCAGCGAAACGAATCAAAACACTAGTTTTCTACACCTAAACACCTGTTCCCTTGGGGAACAACAGTTACCCTCACTGAAAGTTGTTATTCCGCGGGTAGGTCTGGATTCAGAAGGACATCTGGATAATTGGGTCTAATTCCTTCTATGGATGAGGCGTCTGTGCGAGTTTAGATGGGCGCCAGAGATCGTACCTTATCTCGGAAAAATAGGGAGTGCACACAAAAATATAACCACAGTTAACAATAACTGTCTTAAAATTTTATAATAACAATATTATATGAAAGCTTTAATTGCACATTATGTGTACAAATCATAGGTAACCAACAGATGAATTTATTATGGAACCCCCTTGATAACAATTCCAAAATTTACTAAAATCCTTTATTATTATGACCCCCACCCCCCTTATTACAATTTCGTGAATGAGTAATATAAAGCTATACTGATTCGTAACAAGATCGGTTAAATTATTTCAAAATCCATATTTCAAATATTATACGGCGTGATGTGCAGAAGAATTAAGTAAAAAAGACAATTATAGAATTACGCAAAAAGATACTTGTGCACCAATATTTCCACCGAAATAATTTAACCGACAGCTGGCTGGAGTAGAACTCCACAGATGTTACAACTAGAAGTTGGGAAGTCTCCAACAGCTGCTTATGGTCGTCGTCAACGAGGACATCCAAGACTTGGATACACTGCTACTTGCTGACTCCAAGATGCCGCCATGCAACAAGTACCAAGTGCACATACTGCTGTAAAAATTCATCCAAAATATCATTTTTGAAGCAGTCTTTACGGTGAGTTCACGACAAGTAATGACTTCATCAACCGTAGGTATATCTAGCTCTAAGAATGTTGCCAGTAAATTTCAAACCCGCTCTAGCGCCATTTCGGACAAATAAAAATTCCAATTTTCTTGGCCAAACGGGCTCAACCAGCCAATAGCGTGTAGTAGCTTTAATTCAAAACCAATACACATTTTCGATACAATTATCACAATACATTTCACTTAACAAAAACATTACATATGGATACAATTAATTTTGTGGGAGCGAAAAATTTGGCGTGCGTTCGGCACAATTAAATGGGAGAGAGTTCCCCACAAAATGCAGCTAAGCCGGAAGAAACCCCTCCACTCCCTACAATGCACTAACCAAACCCTTAGTGGTTAACCAACGCTGTCATAATCCAGCAGCCAATCAGACCCCAATTGCCCCCCACTAAAAGAAAAATCAATAAAAAGTGAAACCAATACCTTAATAAACAATTTCCATAATTAAATAGCCTTAACAAAACGACTTCAATTAAATAGGCTGTCCGCTCTCAGCGACATATAATGGAACAATTACTTATTGGCAACTATGCCAATAAGTAACTGATTTTCTGCGAGTTGTGCACGCTACTCCGCCTCCTTCGCCAAGCACGTATATTTCCTCGCAGCACAGACACATCGTCTACTATTACAACCCTATTATTAACCAAATGAACCAATTAAATCCCCTACACAGCCAGTCAAAACATATCCTGGTAATAAATGTATGTCAAAGCGCCATCTGCATCCTATAAACTAAAGGTCCTGATACATATCAACAGTGAACGAGGTACAATTCCAGAAAATCATATATGCTTGATCACTGACTACCGAATCGATGCGACCAGGCACGAGTATCTGACATTTAAGTAACCTAGGTATCTGTTTATCAAATTATAAGCCAAATGTTTCAGGAAATAATTAGTGGAAAATAACAGGTACAAGCGTTATCTTTTTAATTACGTAATCAATGTAAAGAATTAAAATGTTCCTTAACCAAGCGTTTAATATTCGCTGTTAAAACTCAAGACTAGCAATGACACAATTGACCGAATACGTAGGATATTTAACATAATTTCAAGAGGAAACAAGCTTCTAACAACAGGTAATTACTAATGTTTCATTAATTTAGTTGAATTCACTTACATTGTCAAACCCAGAGCTGATCAAATTGACCACTATTCTGTGCTAGAATTTTATATTCAACCAGATTGGAACAAACTGGTTACACTACCAACATGACATTTTCCTTAAGAAACAGCCTAACCATGCTGTTCAGTATATTTGCAGGAATGTTGTAGTTCGACAAAATTGTCCACATTACATCGATACGAAGCAGAATCTATAATACGCAGAGTCTCGTTGATGAGTGCTATACAGCGCCAATTAGTTCTAGTCGGAGAGCTGGTGACAAATTTAGAGTAGGTATTTTAGGCATTTTGAAATAATAAAAAAGTACAATTTCAATGTTAATGAGATGAAGCATCGGAAGATTCAACTGAAAATAGCTAGTGAATTTAGCTATATGTCTGTTGTTTATAAAGAAGTTTTGTTTTGCTTGGAAGAGTTGAATTTAGAAGTAGTATAATGATTCGTTGTGGCGCTTGTGAGAACAAGCAATTCTGTACACTGCGACTATGCTCGCCATCAAAAGTCAGTTTTGAACATCAAAAGAGAATTATACTGATTGAAATGTGCGACTATGCTCATTCGACGACAATCAGACAAAGCTCTGAATGCGCGTGTCTGAAACTGGCCTAGGCATGGTTTTTTATATGAGATTAAAGATTTCTGGCATCCGACTTCGACCGCGCAGTTTTGGTCGTTACCGGCGGTGACTAGGCTGGCCTTAGTCGAAATTTCTGCTAAAATTGTTAGAAAGGGCGAGCTTTTCTCGAATCAGAAGTATTCTTTCAGACGTTACAAAAATTATGAAACAGTATCGCATAATAACCCTGCCAAAATTCTAAGCTCTATGATTCTACGACAAGGATTTGTCGATTTAACGTGCCACTGGGCAACGAACTGCACACTCCCTTCTACTGCGGATGATAGCCAATCAATCAACCGACGACGGCAACTTTTGCGTGGAAAGCATTCAAAACGGCGTTCTCTTCTTACGAACAATAGAAAAATCTGCTTAGCCTAATGTAACGCACACAAACTTGATTAAACTCATTAAAAGTTGTTTGTTGAAAGTATGATGGCATTGAACTCTCCTCCAGACGAGGTTACGCGAAGTTGAATAGACTCGTTAACAGTTGTTTTTTCCAAAATCGGAGGTCGCATAAATCTCTTTCTAGACGGGGCAATGAACGCAAGTTCAACAACCCTACTAAGAGCTGTTTCTTCGAAATCTGACGTTGCCAAAAGCAAAATTCTATAATAAAAAAATTGGACGAGACGCTATAAACCAGAACAAACATCTCTCTCTCTCTCTCTCTTAATATAGACCGTTCTTTGCTTCTATTCTGCACTCTATGCAACTCACAAAAAATGCGAAAAACAACTGCTTAAAACGAAAGGCTATAAATCGCCTTAATCCCTTCTGACATGTGTTCTCATTGCACTTTAACAAAACACCGAAAAGTAAGGTCAGTCAAACGCGTCCGATATTTATTCTCCATCTCGTTTCTCTGCCTTTCATCTCGCGAAACGCTGTTGGTAGCTTACTGCAGTTGACTCCAACTCCCAGTCCTCCTTTGGGCTGCAGTGCATTGCGACACTGTGTATCTTTTGCGAGCAGCTCTGACTCCTTCCCCCCTTTTACGTCCACGAAGAAAACGAACGTTATTTGCTTGGTGACCTCTGTTGGCAGCTCTCGCTCTATCTCCCCCCCCCCCCTCTCTCTCTCTCTATATGCAGCATACAATGATTGCATGTATAAAAAACTTGTGACCATACGTCGTAAATAATTCCGTCGTTTGAATGATTTTTAAGATGTATGTATATTGGTGGTTTTATTCATTTGTCGATTCTGTAGGGCTATAACAATAGCCGATAACAATTGTTTCTCGAAAATAATAAACTACTCCAAAATGCTCGGTAAACAATCCGGCTGTAGGCTGCACGTAATTTGAGTGATTGGTCTTTCAGCAACCAATCATAGGACCAGGCGGACCAGGGCCCCGGCAACTGCCAGCAGGTTCTAATAAACGTTCTCTCTATTACGTATGTCTATACATAAGCCTTTCTTGACAGTCTCATGTTTGGGATTAATTTTTTGTAAATCCCAAAATATGCTGCGCAGTAGCCAAATAACCGCAAAAGCCTTTCCAGACTCCCCATTCCAGATTCACTAACATTGAAATTTTACTTTTTTTATTATTTCAAAATGCCTAAAATACCTACTCTAAATTTCTTACCAGCTTTTGGACTATGCTGTCTTTTTTCTTTGCCAGTTGGATCAGTAAATTCCTCTGAAAACAACCCTGATTCCTATACATCGTGTATTATTAGATGCAACAACTTAGAACTGACCTCAATTTCCGTCTTCAACATTTCGGCAGCAATGTTATTCAAACCTGGTATTTTACTGTTCTTTAACTAGTGGATTGTTAATTTGACTTCATTTAAAATCGGTATTGAGTCTCTTTGACGCTTTTAAAGAATGAAAAAAAAAACTTGAGTCAAAAATTAATATTTTAATTTCGTTTTACAAAATTTAATCAAGATATTTTAAACATAATTTTCAAAATATGACGAGAGAGATTGATTAGCTAGAAATTAAAAAAAATGTTTCACATTTTCTAGAATTTTTGAAATTAGGACGTTGTCATTATTTGACTTTACGAACAGTTTGGCGTTCTCAATCCCGGACGTCCAAGGTGGCCATCTAATTTAACTAGATGGCTGCGCCAATCGTAGAGTGTATGAAAAATAATTAAATGTTTAATTTCAGCGAGGAAAAAAGCGAGCAGAAGTTTAATTGCATAAGTGCAGTGTGAGGAATCATATAATTGGAATTAACAAATACAAATCAATAAAAATTTAATCACATTCACTTTAATATTAAACATGTACCAAACATGCAAGAGAGATAGTATCACTCGACAACAATGATAATATGATTATTCATGAATTTTTGATGCTATTTTAATGCATTAAATGCACGCGAAATTAAATTTGTATAAATAAATAAAATTTTATAAAACGATTTACCATCGATATGGATTTTCCGCTATGTTCATTTTGCTTTGTTCATTTTTTGCAGCATGTTTATTATTTTTTACAGGTTCACAAAATTAAAATTATAAACTTTACGAAAATGTTATAATTTGATATATGAAATGAAATATAAAAAATAGGTTAAAAGAGATATAACATTTTCTATCTGATTGACAAATATGAATAAATATCTTGATGTACTCCGCAAATTTCCGTACTTTAATGCAACCAGAGCAAAGATTATACATTCAATTTCCTGTCCAAAAGAACATAAAGTACTGCCAAATGATAAAAATATGCAAATTGATTTATATATATCTTCCTCGGGGATACGAGGTACAAGCAAATAATACGCGGAATTATCACTTTTCTTGAATAGTCTTTATTTATTCCTCAGTCCCTATTGGACATAATAAATTTCTTCCTGCGTTTTTTCAACTCTTCAAAACAAGTCTGAAAATCTGAAGTGTGTGATTGCTTCAGTGATTCTGTCTTGATCTCATGAATTTCAGCAAAACATCATCCTTCAAGGGTTCTTGTCATCTTTGGGAATAGAAAAAAGTCGCAGGATACCATATCGGGTGAATGCGGAAGATGCAGAATCATAACGGTGTCAAAAATTCACGAACAAGCAATGAAGTGTGAACAGATGCATTATCGTGATGCAATCGCCAGAAATTGTCCCGCTACAAATTCGGACGTTTTCTTCGGATTGCTTCACGCAAATGGCGCAAAACTGGTAGGTAGTACTTTTTATTGACCATTCGATCTAGTGGTAAGAACTCATGGTACATGATGCCATTAATGTCGCCATGTTTCCAAAACACAAGTAACCTTATTGATACCTAGGAATGAACTAAATAACCTATGTGGCTGCAATTGTCAATATATGTATGGGGACATATCTCCTAACAAAACAACAACAACAAATATTTGACAGTTCGACGTCTACAACCCGTGGAATTTAAAAATTCCACGGGCAAAAATATGATTAAATATGCATAAGTGTATCAACGGATACCCCCCTCGGAGATATTAAAGTTTCTAGTCGACAAATTTTCTGTCCGATACGTATTTTTCGATATATATAAAATTCCATGTTAAATGATTCACCCGATATATATATATATATATATATATATATATATAAGGGGTTTTTCAATAACTATGTTCGAACTTTGACAGCTTATTGCGTTGTCGTTTCAAGTGACAAAGCTGTTATTCTTTAACAATTGTATTCTGTCATAGTCGTCATTTTACCATGGAGTGCTACACCATTCAACAACACGTTTAAATTGTTGAAATTTAGTAAAAAAAATCGTGTTCCGTTTGACAAACTTTTCGCGAGCTAGGAAATATTTATGGCCGAAATGATCGTCCAACCGATCGAACAATTCAACGAATTATCGCGAAATTCCATCAAAGCGGTTCGGCTGCTGATCGACCAGTCGCTGCACGGCGCCGAAACGTGTGGCTGAAGTCCCAAACCTCTTGATTCTTCGTCGTGCACAAGGAGATTGCCCTTCTATGACCTCAACTTAGCGAATTTTGTAATTGGGCTCTTGAGCAATTGAAAGCGGAGCTAAATTTTGGCGAAATGATCATCTTTAGTAGCGAAGCACATTATTGGTTAAATGGCTTCGTGAACAAACAAAATTTTCGCATTTGGGGAGTGAGTAATCCACAACAATATCAAGAGTCTCCATTGCATCCGGAGAAACTGACTGTAGATTTTGGTCAAGCGGCATCATTGGGATGTACATCATCTGAAACGATAATAACCAGACAAGCGTTATCGGGCCATGATACACACACATGGCCCGATAACACACATGGCGCGTTACATTGGAGCTGTTGCAAGAGAAAAGTTCCCAGGACGCGTTATTTCCAAAAGGGGCGATGTGGAATGGCCGCCAAGATTGTGCAATTTAATGCACTTAGATTTTTTTTCTCTGGGGTTACCATAAGTCGCTAGTTTATAGCAATAAAGCAAAAACAATTGACCAACTGGAGAACATTGCTGAGATCAAGTCTAACATAATACCACATAATATTAAAATTACATAATAAAACAATTACACATAATAAAACAATTAATTTTAAACATGACCAAAAATGAAATAATAATATCGACATGTTAAATAAATTGAAAACAACATCCAATCAAATTCATTAAATTAAATTATTTTAGTCATTTCGATAGAATTGTAAATACGAGTAATAAAACGACCAGAAGAGGAAAGCAATTTAGATATATTCTAAAATAACGATTTTTCCATATAAATGAAATTAATCAGTTTTGCATATTAATGTTTATATTATTTTTGACTGATGAATACATATGAATACAGAATAAATATAAATTTAATTATATTTATACTCAAAATTATATACACATTTCATAACATCAGGTTTATTAACATAAATAAATTTATCTCGAATGAAAAACTGATTTCATTTGTTCTCCAACAAGTGCACTGTTATTATTTTTATAACTCTTGCAAAACCATTTCACGACTACTGATCCATTACATTCATAGTGAGAATATCAATCAGAATAAGGTACAAGAAAGCATATACAAAATTTAACAATATAATCAATAAACTACCAATTCGCTACCATTAAAACTAATGAACCTTTTGGAATATTTATTCAGCGCCAGGTTCACTAACTTGCATAAAGAAATAATAATACCACTTCAATAACTCGCTTAATCTAAGATTCTCTACAATCAATCGCGACAGAGATGAACTTAATATTATTTTTCCGAATGAACTTTCATACATATTTATCATGTCTATGAAACATAAATATATATTTACTAAATATTTTAATTTATTTATTTTCTAAGTTACTTTAATTACAATAATTAAGTTACTATTTCTATAACTTATGTTTAGTAAAATTACTAGAAAATACTCACCCTGCAAAAAGTGCAGATTGGAGACATAAAAGAATATCTGAATACCAACTACATAACTGAAGAATAATACTGCAAAAAAGTTATAGACCAATTTTAAAGAAAAATACTGTCACACACAATAATTCTCTATGTAGTGTCCTTAAATGTGCATATGGCACATTGATCCAAGATATTTTAAACAATAAAACTAAAAAAAGTATTTAAATAAAAGTAAAATATCTAGTTCTAAGTTTAAACTTAGCTTATGTGATCACGTTTTC
>WYDF02038551.1:0-12532 GCA_009867245.2 Adranes taylori | reverse complement strand
TATTGAATACTGTGAAGTGTACTATAGTAGAAAAATATTTTAAAAATTCAAGATTTTCAAAAAAAAAATTCTCCAAATAATCTCAAATATCCAAAAACAAATTACGATTTTTCAAAAAAGTGGTGGGTGATGGAGATAAACGAACTTTCGAAATCAGCAAATTTGAAATTAGCACATTCGAATTAGTATAAAACAGATATTGGCTTCCATGAATTTTTTTTGGTGTTGTACAGTGTTATTAGACACATTAAAATATGATACTAAGGCACACAACTAAAATATGTAATTCTTTTGAAAATAAATATGTATTAAAATGTATTTGAATTTTATTTCAATCCAGGAATATAATCTATTGTTAAACATTGTGCGAGTTATATAACTTTGTTCCTTGCTCGCTGCTACGTGTGTGTTTCTTATTCGCTGCCCGAGAAATACTTGCAAGCAGCAAACAAAACACGCAGCAAGCAGCAAGCAGCAAGCAGCAAGCAGCAAGCAGCAAGCAGCAAGTAATATTGCACTCTAAATTATATTTATAAGTTATACTAATTTCTTTATCTAGAGTTCTTTATCTTACAATTGAATTAAAATAAAAAGGAATTAACAGTGGGTAATGGATGCACAGTAGGAGACTGGGAGGCTGAATAATACAGATACGGAAGTGGGTAAGTGATTTATTACGTATTAATGGATGAAAATGCGAATGAATATGTGCAGACTGTAAGGGTTGGGGATAGGTTAGAGTCGGATCACTTTCTGTTAGAGTCGGAATGAATAATTCGGGGTAAGGCTTATATTAACGATAGGGTAAAGGAAATAGAAAAAGCTATTGGGAATATATATGCAAGGGGAAAGGGAAAGCAAGAATGTATGTGAGAAACTAAAAACAAGTAATTGGGAAAGTAAAAATGGCATGGAGGAAATTGTGCGTTAGGTTACGAGTAAACTGGATAGAAAAAAGTTAAAGAGTGCAAAGAACAGAAAGAGTAATAATTGGGGACATGGTGAAAAGTTAGTGAGAAAAAAGATAGATGTGAGAAAAAACTTGAAAGAGGAGAGGGGGCAAATGAATTGGGAGGAATATATAGAAGGAGAAATGCAGTGGAAAACGGAGATGATGTTAAAGAAAAGAAGAAGGGAGAATGAGGAAAGGGAGTGAGAGTAAATAGTGTAAGATGTGAAAGCGAGGTTTGGAGGTAAATGAGGGAAAGAGGTAATAGGGAATATAATTAGAGGATGGTGACAGGCATAAGTATAGAAGAATGGGAGATACAATGTAGAAATGATTTAAGTGGGGAGGATAATAAAGAGAAAATAGGGCAGTAGTAAAAGAGGAATAAAGGAAAAATAAGGCAGAAAGTACAGATAATATTACAGTGCCAGAAGTTCATGAAGTTATCAAGGAGTCAAAGAAAGGAACGGCTGTATGGGCGGATGATATTCCGATCGACGTATGGGGATGTATGAATGAAAAGGGGATAAATGCGTTTATAAGGGCTATGACTGCGGTATGGAAGGCAGTAGTGCAATTGCCTGCGGAGTGGAATCAAGCAGAAATTGTGCCAGTTTACAAAAGAGGTCATAGAAATAAATTGATGTATTATAGAAGGGAGACTATAAGGAACAGAATATATAGACTATTTGCGAATATACTAAATGCGCCATTGGAAAAAGAGATATAGGAGAAAAAAGTATTATCCAATACACAGCCCAGTTTCAGAGACGGGAAGGGAATAATGGACAACATAGTTATTTTGGACTATATAATACAGAGAGAGGTCAATAAGGGAAGGAAATAATATGTGGTATTTTTTGATCTGAAATCAGCATTCGATAAAAGAATAAGAAACTAGTTATGGAGTAAAATGGAAAGTGTGGGAATGTATGACGGATTAATGAGCAGATTTAGAAGAAGTATTAAGAAATGGAGAAGCAGGAGGAGTGAGAGTAGGAAATGAAAAACTATGGTCTTTAGGGTACGCTGATGACTTAGTTTGCATATCTAGTGACAGAGGAGAAATGAAAAAGGTGATAGGAAGGGTGAATACAAATGTGAAGAAAAGAGGACTGGATGTGAATGTAAAAAATCGAAAGTAATGGTATGTAGGAATGGAGGGAGGGATAGCAAAAATTTTAAAATGATACTTGGTGTAGAAAAATGGACTCCATGCGAAATCGTGATGCAAGAAATGAATAAGTATATATGTTGAGTGCAAGGCTTTATGAATCTGGCAATGTACGAAAGGATGGTCATGATTCATAAGGACGGGAGAATGGTTAGAAATGTATATATGGAGGCTGTGAAAGAGGAAGAAAAATGTGGAAGATGAATTAATTGGATTAGGAATAAACAGAGAGTTCTGAAAAGAGTGTGTTGGTCATTGAAAATGTGGTACGAATGGTTGGGAAATGGGTGGATGAATGTAAATGAAGTAGTGCAAAGAATGATGGATATGGAGATGTATGCAAGATTAAGAGAACTAAGGTACAATAGAAGGTACAAAAAATGAGGGAGGCATGCCAAGATTTCTGAAAGCGGATATTAGTATGAATGAGAAACGTATCATTGCGAGATTCAAATGTTCAGAGAGATGGAATAGGTTCTGGATGACAGAAAGAGACACAATGTGTGGTACTGAAGAGAAATGGTGGGATCACTGGGTAAAGGAATGTAAGGGAGTAGAATGGGAAACAGAGATAAGAGAAAACATGGAAAATTGGAAAATGTATGTTGGAGTACAAACATATGATCTAAAAGTGCCAAAAAATTGTCAGAAAAATTGTTAGAGAGAGAGATAGAGAGAGGAAAGGATTGTAAAAATAATAGGGACATAGGGACATATGCAAATACGTTGTGTGTAAATAGAAAAAGGGGAGAAATGAGAATAAAATTTTATTTATGTAGTAGAATTTTTGTTATTTCTTTGGTGTTTTTGGTTTAGTTATGTTGTTTTGTGTATGTGTATATTTTAATTTGGTTTTTCATTTTGGGTATTATAGATTTCCTTTTTCCAAGATATTAGGGTACAAGGTACATGGTATTTTATTTCTATAAGTTTTCGTTTTTGTCTGAGCTGTTTATTATAATGTTTCTTTATATTATATATGCCAATAAAAGGTTTTAGTACTATTAGTTCAGATCAGGACACAAATTCTCAACCTTCACCTATATGAAATATTAATTATATGAAATTATATTTGATCTAAATATTTAATATAATATTTCATCTAAATCTAATATTTCAGATCTGGTGTTTCATGTAAATTATTGAAGTATTAATGCAGCTTACAAGACACAAATTTTCAACTTTCGTCTCAACCTTTACAGATTCTCCATGTAATATGATGAGTTTATTTAATATCATATAATCTATAAAGTATACATTATAAAAGTACAATATAAATATTATTCTGTGGGAACACCTATATAAAGTACATAATTCATCTTTAGTATATAGCTAAACATTCCTATGCTTAGCAGAGTAGAATTTCCTTCAGATCTCAATATAAATTTTATTTTAAGGGGCTGTGAAGCATTCGAACTCTAACTAAGTCTATAAAGCAATCGATTTCCAACGTATTATTTCCCCATCTCAACTGCTTCAATTTGCAGCCTCTTTTTCATATGTCTACCACCCTCGTCTCTATCCATCTGCCGCTTATCTATCACATTCTTGCTGTCATCATTGACTGGCAGATCACTATAGTATATGAGAGATACTGTCTTTACTGTTTCTGCGAGAGCGTCTTATAGATTGAATAACTATAAGGTGTTAATACTCAGTGTTTAAGGAATTTAGAAGATAAATGTCGTACATAATTTACGGTAACATGACAATTTAATCTTTATTTAAATTAGCATGAATTTTAGGCACTTATGAATGATGCTGTTACGTGTAAGCACGCTCAAACTATAGCATTTTCAACAAACTAATCTAAAATACATTAATAGATTATCTGGAAGGTTTCCGGAAATATATTGAATTTAATGTATGGTATCAAATTAAATACTTTTACTTTTGATTTAAATCATATGGTTAATAAAATTTTTAATATTTAACACCACCAGAGGATCTGAAATCTGGGCCGCAAGAGACAAATCTATTTTATTGTCAAATTCGATTAGTATTGTCATTGGTATATTATAATGGCTCAAATTTCTCTAAATCTTCATAATTTTATTAGTACTTATTTCAGGTACTTTTTTATGTCGCGCCGTCCATGGAGCCTTGTTATTCGTATTTATATAAGGTATTTTATAGTTACGAATTTTTAGTACGAATTTTATACTTGTCATGATTAGTGCTCCTTATCTTTTATAATGTCGTACGTACGGAACAAGAAGAGCTTCAAAACTGCGGATGAAATAGTATCTGATGAAGAATTTGGCGATGTTTATTTATCTATTGGCTATTTTCCAAGTGGGAGTGAGTGAAAGAGTGATGATAGTAGTTGTGACACTGGTCTCACGCTGAGCCAAAAAGAAAACGTTTGAAAGTTCATCGTTCAAAGAAAAATCCTCCTGTTCAAGACTATGGCGTCAAGCGATTATCCAACGAGTGACTGAGCGATTATCCAACGATTATCCAACGAGTGACTGAAGATGTTATTTCACAGTATACTGTGGAAATTGATGGTAGCGATAATCGCAATATTGTCGATGACGAAGATAATGTCAATAACTTTTTACCTTGGAATGATTGATTGCACATCACTAAAACAATTTCCTTTCGTAGCTCAGAATGTTGGTGATAACACTAAAATATACGATGATTTCTATAACAAAAGTTCAATTGATGTTTTCGAACTATTTTGACCAACGAAATAATGATCATATGGTGGAAACTAAATACTATGCAGAACAATGTTTAACCAAAGAAAATAAGCCAAAATCCCGTGTAAAGAAATGGATTCCTATCAATAATTTAGAAATGGAATTTTTTTTGGGTATTGTATTATGGATGGGTTTGTGCAGCTATTCAGAACTAAGATCAAATTGGAATATCCTGTATATTTAAATCATATTTCCAAAATTTTGTACCGAACCAGATTTGATCTGCTATTGGCTATGTGGCATTTTATTGGTAATGAGATATTTCGACAAAAAAGCGACATAAATTTGGCAGAAGAGTATATAAATTGTATTTTGAAGGTGGCAATACGTGCAATTTAAAAGTTTATTGTGGTGCAGAGGATGCCCAAGGATGATAGGCGTCTGCAAATATAGCGACTGTTCTCATAGATGGACTTTTCTACGCTGAGCGGCAATTATATATTACACGAGCGTTTATTTGGCCACCGAGTTGCTAAATAAAAAAAAACACACCTGATTCGTGCACTGCGTATTAATCGCAAATACAATCCTAAGGAGGTAATGTAAAAAAAGTAAACCCAAGGAGATATTTTCCAAAGAAATTAATATAGTAATAGTGGTCATGAAATGATGTATCAAGAGATACGTTCTTATGCTAAGTACTATCAGATAACAAAAGGAATAGACAGAAACAATGTGATGAAACAGAAAAACCTGAAGCTATATCATTCAAAATCTTTCAACGATACCTCAGGTCAAATCAAGGCATATTCGCATTGCTTGCTTAGAGGAACTAATTGGTACAGGAAACTTTCCGTAGAGTTTTTATTGAGTTCCGCCGTTGTAAAGCTAACTTAGTGTATAACAGTTACTCAATACAAAATATCAATAACAGACTTACGAGAAATTTTGTATAGCTCTGCTAGGACTGACTGAAACTAAAGTAATTCTGGAACAAGAATGTAGAGAGACATAAATTCCACTACCCACTGCAGCTATTCGCTCACAGTGGGTATTCCAACAACGATTCTCTCTTTACACGATTCTCGTTGTAGACCTTGAATACAATATACAATACAGTCTTGTGTACATACCCTGTATGGTAATTGGACGCACTCACAGAAGTCGAGCTTTACCATACACGAATATGCAATACAATATTCGCACTTACCTCTAGTCCAATTATTGTACATACAAGGGTTACTAATTAATTTGCACTCTTTGAGTCCAATTAATTACTACAATTAATTACTCATCACGTACTTCGTTGCCTGCACTCCTACAGTCACGTACACATTTCTATTCTACTCTTTATTATCATTTCGCGTACAAATACTTCCTTTCGCGCTTGCACTTTGTTTGAGTCAAGCCTAAATAGGATTGCAAATTATTTCTCCCCTCACCTTGATAATCACCGTACCACCCATTTCTGTTGCTTGCACTGTCCGATTCAAGAATACGCCTCCTTCGATTTACGAGATCTCCTCCTACAAAAAAGAAGAAGAAGATAACATAAAGCAGCCTATAAAACCATTGGGGCCGCCGAACTTTACCAATATCTCGTACTATTCGGGTTAGTGTCATAAATTTTACATGTGATTATTAGTTATTTTAGTGTGTCAATTTATTTACTCATCCTTTCTTTATTATATAGACTTTTATCATTATTTAATTACATATTTCAACTCTGATGGTATATTTTATTATAATTCCAATAAAAGATGTGATTGGTATCGCTACATATTCTGTCCATTTACGAGTGTATGGCACGAACAAGTATTTAGAACAAAAGTTGAAAATATAGTACATATATGGTTAGTGTATACCGATGTACATTCGCCATAACACTGATTACATTGTTGACAGAAACAAACCCATTTGATTCCATGATCATTTTTTCTTCTTGTCAAGACAATAAAGCAAACAGAATTATTACACGCAATTTTCTTTTGCAAACTAAAATATTTTTTATAATAAAAATTGCAATATTTTTCTTGTTTTTACAACTTTTATTGCCTTAATCATATGAGTAAACCAGGAAGATATATGCGCATTATGTTGTATGAAAATTTAAAAAGCGATCCCTTTTAAGCATAGTGTTAGATTACACCAGTGTTTTCAACCTACTTTGGGTAACGATACACTTAAAACATCCGAGAATTTTCGCGACACACTAAACTATTTTTAAGTTTATTAAAAAGATTCCATATTGTACATACTACATCAGTCTGATGGATGTGTCTGCTTACGGAAATACATAATATTCCATTGGGGCCGGAACATTTACAAACAAACCCGCAAATCAACCTCAATTGTGAAGAATCTTTGTCGCTTCTTGAACTTGATTCAGTTTATGACGAAAAGCCAAATTCACATGACCAAAAAAATGTAAATCGTTATAGAGTGTTTACTGCTATCAAATTCTTACTAGTTTTTACTGATTAAAGGATAAACATTTCATAACTGCAAGCCAGAATTCTTCCAATATCGTGGTCGTGAACGTGTCGTGGTCGCGTTTGATAGAATTTGTCATTTAGTAAATCAATTAGTTGCTCCTCCTCTTCGAACGTCAAACTCATTTTTCACTGATCGCAAATCGATTGATTACCCAAGCAAGTTTGTCGATGTCAAGTGATGGAAAATAATGTTGAATTGACGACTAAAGTTCACCGGGATTGTGTAAAATTTCATTACCGATTTTGTTCTTATCTCGAGATAAGTTAACAGTTTCAAAGCAGTCGAATATTCCTTTAGGTTTTTCGCTTTTCCACACGGACAGTGTTTTATTAAATGAATGGAGCGAATGTCGATCAAGATGTGATGGTGTTCTCAGATAGTACTTGAAGACTTAAGTTCAGTGAATTTAGTTTATTGAATACATCGGAAAGAAAGTGAACGTTCAACGACCAGGTTCCGTCATGTAGTTGGAATACAAAATCTTGATCTTCAGTTTTAAAGACAAAAATCGCGTTTACTTTCAAATGTACAAGTCTGCTAATAACTTAACTTTTTGAAAGCAAGCAAAAATCCGGATGATAAAATAAGCACATTTAATCGGAGTCAATTGCTTAGAAAGCTGTACAAATGCCGTGAGTAGTGTGATCGAGACTTGATGAAGTGCACTTCCACAACTTGAGTCAGGATATAATGCAAATCTTTCGCAATGATTTGGATGTGAGACTTTCTCTATTAATCTTGGAGTGGACGGAGACGATATTGGGATGCAGTCTTCCCAATTCAAATTCAAAAGCAAAACATTCTTATTGACCATGTTCTAAATGTCATCGCTTTTTATAGTACAAATCAAACTTACGAATAAAATGAATTTGTTCACCATTTTTCCGTCTCTGATGAAGCGAATAAATGCAAAAACCGAGCTTTTCTACTAATGTCTGTGGATTCATCAGCTTGAATTGCTCAAAGTTTTTCCTCAGATGGCTTGAAATGGTCGCTAACTCGATCATATAAATCTAATGAATTATCCATGATTTTTCTCGAAATTGTATCATGTGACAAAGGGACTTTCTTCACTTTTGCGGCAGCATTATATCCAAGCTTAGTTTCGACAACAATAGCTATTGCTGGTGTAATTATAGGTGCAATTAGGTGGGGCTGTTTGCGCTTTCCTAATAATTAAGCAACCTTATAACTAGCAAGCAGTCCTTTTTCAGGAAGTTTCGTGAAACTCACAATCTTTTCGAATTATTGGGATGGTGTGTCTTTCTGCGCGGGATATCTTTTTCTTAATGTCGCTTCAGTTTGTTTGGGATCAGAAAATCGTTGAGCAGTGTTGAGTTACAAAACAAACAAAATGGAACTTGTAAATCTTCCGATCCTTTTTCTGCGAAACCATACTCGATGTATTCCTCTTTGAAACTTCCTTTATGCCCTTGTCTTTGATTGTGGAATATTCTTTTTGCGTTGATGATTTTATAAAAACTATGGCAAGTATATTTCTTAGGAAGCACAAAAAGTATGCAAATTGATTATTCATTTTCGTCAAAGAAATTGTAAACGAGAAACAACAAAACTTGAATGTTGTGTGTCTCGGCTATTAATGTTTCTATTGTTGATTTATCATATAAGAACGTCTTGTTATGCTTTATTTTAAAATTTCAGAATAATATCAGAGCTCAAGAATCGTAGCAATTTTAAATATTTTTCCAAAATATTGCTACATACCTGCAAATCTCTCACAAACGTTGAGAAACACTGCATTACATTTTATACAAATTCACCTTACTCTAAATTTACATTGACGGCATTGCAATTGTTTTCCATTTTACTCGTAAAATGGTCCCTTGCATTACTTATAATGCTGCTTGGGACAGTAATTAAATGGAGCGAATGTCATGATTTTTTATGAACTTATATAAAAAATCGGCACATGCTTTTAATCAACCTCATTTCCTCCCAAAACATGTAAATGTAATTTCCAGGTAACAGCACCCAGCAGAACTACAAACCATCTAATCCTTGGTATTAAAACCAACAGCATAGGCTTTCCCGTAATAAATTGCTAGGAGGAAGGTTCAATTAATAAAATTGTAGCACTTAAGACAAATTTTTATGAAAAATGTATTCGAGGAAATCTTTCCAAGGCTAACCATGGCTTCATCAATTGGCTTCAACCATTGCTTCATCAATATCTAAACATGGCTTCAACAATTGATTTCTTGAAAAATATCCAACTTTAAAAGCTTCTTGATCAAATTATCTACAAGAAATATACGTTTAAACAGTTTAACAGATTTATCAATTTGTTCATTGTTTAATAAGCTGAAGTATCTCTTTATTTTGTAGTATCTATTAGGAGACATGCAATTTGATACTAAATGTGTGCATAAATCTTCATCTACACCTCAATAAAACTTTTCCCGTCGTAAGCGATGATAGCCAGTGAATAGCAAAATCCCAAGAAATTCCTTTATTTCCTCTTAGGTCATCAAGAACATATGATCATTCTTTGGAGAAACAAAGTTTCTTCTATATAAAGATCTGTATTGCCGTCATAAAATATTTTGAAATATATCGACAGGGTTTAAATTTACCATTTCCTTCTGACTTCATTGTCTCGAACTAATAACTCTGTCCCGAGTTCTTTTAATGTCAAATGTGCCTTTGGTCCATTTTGGAATAATATCCACACTGTTTTTCATTTTACTTGGTAATGGTGGCAATCTGGATAAAGTAATGTCTGACATCGAGTCATCTCCCGAAATCTCATGCGAAAATCTTTCAATAATTCCAGCTACATCATTTGGAAGCTTATCTGACTGAATATAATATTGTCACTAATTTTATCCTCGTCTGTATGATAATTTGCAAATGGCGGAATTAATACAATATTAACATCTATTCATCATATAAGTCATTTATAGCGATCTTTGAATTTCCATAGGTTCCACTCTAAGACCTTGGTGTGTAATTCTTATTTGCCATCTACAAGATGTATTCAGATTTTTTCAAAAATTATTTTTGTGTATACTATCCTTCCAATGTACTTATACGAAGTACGCCAAAAATAAATGCGTAATAAAATATTGTACAAATAGTTTCTCCAAATTTTTAGTAATTAGAAAGTACCTTGCCTGAGTAGTGAAAACACAACTAGAGTAATAAAATTATTAATGTCAAATAAAATAGACTGACTAGAGGCTCAGTTGTTGATAGAGATTGGGGGTATGTTATGGCCCTATCTATTGTATATTGCTACATATATTCTCCTAAGGTTCTCAAATCATAGCCACTAGATATCATAGCGTTATTCATAACTTTTACACAACATGCGGTGTATAACTGAAAAAGATTTGATACACTGAAAAAGTTAGTTTTTGTTCAAAAATTTAATAGACAACATTAGAAAAAATACCTCGAACATATTACAGGCTACAAAGAAATCTGCTATAATTAGTATCATAAACATCAAATTTTATTCCGTGAGTAAAAAATGTCAGCTTCGTCGATTAGTGTTATCGAACTTGTGAAGAAAAGTAGAAATGTCAAAAATTACCCTTATTGTGGCTTTGAAGAATATTACATGCTTTTGGTAACATATTTATCTATAGTTTGTTAGCTATGCCATTTTGTTAACCGTTTCATAGCCACATAGAGAAAGAATAACTTTCTGATTAAATTTTCTAGACAAACATTGTAACAAAACATGTTACTTAAGAGACAAAAGTATCCATTAAATTACGTAATCCTTCATAATAAATTAAATCGATTATATAGATAGGTTTCGGGAATCGTTGGATTGGATTGGACTAATAATAAATTTAAACGAATTTATTATTTGTAAATAATAAAAGATACGAATGCATCACGTTCTCATACAACTATAAATTAACATATTTGTAACTACCGCTGCCGAACTGGCCTGTGTGTTGAGTACTGCTTATGCACGCGTAACAGTGTATGATATATACGTATATAGAAAGTAGTAATAACTGAATATGTGAGCGTCGTTTGTGTTCTCAACTCGCTCCGCTGTTACCTGTGTAAGAGACCGCGTTGGGAACAAAATGATATGTATGCTGCTCCACGCTACTTCTTGGTGGACTGTTTATGCTGTAATGTACGGGTATCGCTGAGAGAGAAATTGTGTGTACCACATGGGGTGGAAGAAATACCGCGACTTGCATACGATAATGTATGGAAACCGTATCAAGGAGTAAATGACGTGTGGTTGGCTACACACTGCCCATATACGGAGCAAAAGTTGAGTGATGGTAAGGCTTATAAATATCGAGCTTTGAATAGAATTATTTAGTTCAGCAGTTCAGCAGCAGCAGCGAGCAGAACGACCAGCCAAGTGAACTCAATGCCGAAACAGTGAACAGAGTGATAGCCAGCGACAGTTGCCAAGATAATAAGACTTTTGGTAAGCGATTTTATTTATCGAATACTGTTTTACTGAATTGCATCTATATGGAGTAGCTTTGTGTTTCCTTCTACCTCATCACCAACCTGTCTCCTATTCACTAGAGTCTATAATTCTTACCAGCGCTAATAGCGGTTCGGTATAGTCGTTCAGTAACTGTAGCACTTACGCTAATGGGGGTGTGATATTGTAGCTGATAGTGGTCTGCTTCTTTTTATATCTATTATAGTGTAAAATTCTAACCTGCGCTAATCGGTGTTAGTTTCAGTCACTCAACGAACATAGCACCTACGCTAGTCGGGGTGTTAGTGACCTATAGTGGAGCCCTGAGGCTCCTACCTACATCGTCCATGTAGATTTACCACCGCCTTTTCGTTATATTATTAACTATGGTTACAAGCTTCCCGCATTATTGCCGCATTATTGTTTTATCACCGGTCATTTACTTGCACCGCTTTTATTTTGTTTTGAAATTATTACTAACGTACATTTGTACTGCTTCATTCGCACCGCTTAAATACTGTTTTGTTTATAAAAGAATCGCTAACGTTAATTTGCTAACCGCCATTGTTGCGTTATTAATGTGGTTTAACATTTATTCATTTGTTTTGTTATTGACATTTAATTGAGCATTTGTATTTTTTCTTTGTTTAACTTGTCTAGAAGACCAATACTCGTTAGTTTGTTAAATCGTTAAATGCTGTTTTATTAATTAGCAATTAGAATCTTTTTCAGCTGCCCAGAAGAACACGAACTTCTGTACTATTTGTTTGTGCCATTTGTGACAGTCGCAAGGGCTCCCCGTTAGCAGCATCGCGAGCGTGAGCCTGTCACAATAT
>WYDF02038540.1:0-12532 GCA_009867245.2 Adranes taylori | reverse complement strand
TAGATTTGGTTAGTCAATTTATATTACATTAGAGGATTACTCATTGAATTGATGAATTATTAGAGAATTGCTTATTGTAATAGCTTACTGCAATAGCAAGCTAATTGCAATTGAATTAATGGGATATGATAATCCTATATCAGAGTTCCTGTACATTTGGACAAATTTCAATTTGGAAAAGGTCTTTTTAAAGCATTTTAATAAAATACATTTTGCTCGATGTCCTTTATAAACGATTTTTTAAGGCATCTTGACAAATACGAGTTTTGTCAAAATGCCTTAAAAAGAGTTTTTTGACTTATTACCTCAGAGAATCCATACATAAATACCTAAAAGAAATCTGTTTTGACTGTTAAATTTAGCAGCTATTTTAAAGATAAATCGGCTAATAAAGTTTTTCCCAATTGGTGCAGATATAACCTTTCTTTAATACATAATTCTGTTGATAATGTTTATTTATAAAAGCTTGATATTCGTCAGCATTCACTAATAACTTTGAAACATTTCTAAATTATCAAATTGACGAGTGTGTTTTTATAATTACTGTCCCCTGAAAGAGTTTTTTTGCGGACTACTTTCTAAATGCTTTCGGAACATCGGTTGGGAAACACTGAACTAGATTATTCATATTAATAATAGACTATATGCGACTGGCTGTAACAGCTTAGTTTGGATGTTCACAGATAATGTGTGCATGCATATGTTAGATCTAGGTAACTGTGAGACATTTTTTGTAAGTTGCTAAATGATGGACTCCTTATATGGAATATTGTTTTAAAGAGAATAAAGAGTGCTATCAAAATATAGAAAAATATATAGAGTGTTAAGTTTTTAAAACAATTGTTTATTGCTCAAAATCGGTGTAGTATATTTAATTGATCAAACTGCCAAAATGGAGATTTTCTAGTCTTATATATGATTTCCAAATTTGATTATTTAATTTCCATTGTTTTATTGTTATTATATATCAAAAACTTTATTACATATCAAACACAAAACAAAATAATAACAATTCAAAAATAATTACTTATTAAACTAACTATTATTTCTCTAATTACAATTACTTATTGTTTAGTATAAGTATAGAAACTTCAGTATTGCCAAGAGAGAAGGAAATGAGCGCTATCCAAGAAAAAAAAATAATAGGAAACAAAAAAAAAAAAAAGAATGAAACACAATAAAACCCACACATCTTACTGGTATCAACTTTTTATTTAAACAACAAAAGAAACAAAACAACGCCCACCAGGAATTCGCAGAATATCTGAGCACCCATATTCCTGTTTTTTCTTTTTTTCTCTTTTCCTTTCCCTTACCCTTTTCTCTCAATCACTTCGACAATTTAAAATCACACCGTACTCTAAGCACATTTATTTTTTTGAAGCGGCATCATCTCGAGTTTTTCCGATATCGTTATTACGATTTTCTTTCGTTTCTAGTCATTTTGTTATCAATCTTGCAAACACTAAACTAGACACTGACATACTATAAATGTAAAACACAACTGCTCAGTATGCACACTTAACGTCTCCTCACACACATTCTCCGCTCCCACACACATTCTCCAGTTTTCCATCTGTTCTCTTAGCTCACTATCCCCTTCTACTCCCTTACATTTATATTTCATCCAATACTTATTACCTCTTTCCTCACTACCACATCTATACCTCGCTTTCAACTTTTCTCATTTATACTAATATTCGCTACCAGATATCCCGGCATCCCATCTTCCTTCTTTATATCTAAATATCTTCTGTTATACCTTAATTTTCTTAACTTTACTTCCTTTCCCACATCCATCGTCGTCCGTATCACTTCAGTTACATTCATCCACTCTTCTGCCAACCTTTCATACCACCTTTCAAGACCACCCCATATTTTCTAGCGGTCTTTTCTTATTCAAAACTCAAGCCAATCTGTTTCCACTTTTTTCATCCTCAGTCACTTCCTAACTATTCTCACATCATTATCATTTATCACCTTTCTTTCGAACGCATTCAATGTCTTAAACCCTTGCACCCAACATTTATACTTATTCAATTCATGTAACACAATTTCCCCTAGAGTTGATTTCTCGACAACTTGTATCCTCTTGAAATACCCCAATTACAATTTTTCAATATGCTCCCTCTCCCTATCCCTCCCTTTCCGCCCCGTACAACATAATGCTCCTCACATATACCTCCCATACGGTCATCCTCACGGATTTAACAAATTTTTCGTCCCCAACATCTCTCAATCTTTCTGCTGCGACCTTTGCTTTCCTTTCAATCATTCTAACATGCTTCTTACAAGAACCATTGTATGACACCATAAAACCAAAATTTTTATATGTTTTAACATATTCGATCATCTCTCCATCTAATACAGACTTATCATTTTTACTATCCCTTCCTCCTTTCTTACATACAATAACTTTAGTCTTCCAACATTCACTTCCAATCCTCTTTTTTCATGTACCTATCCATCCTTCCTATCACTTCTTTCTTTTCTTCTCTGTCACTCGCCTCACACTAATCATCTCCATACCCTAATGACCATACTTTTTCTTTTCCTACTCTCACCACTCTTGTTTACCCCTTTTTAATACTTCTTCCAAATACGCCATAGGTATATACACACACACCATATATATATATATATATATATATATATAAACGGGATCAAAACAAGCTACCACTCAATGTGCACCCTTGTCTAACCATATTTCCAAAGTTAAACCATTCTTCCAAACTCCCGCTCTTCCATTTATTCATTCCTTCATACATATTTTTTGTTCCTCATTACTCTCCCAGATATTCCACACTTTCCTTTTTACTCCACAACTTTTTCTAATTATTTGATCGAACGCCGATTTCAGGCCAATAAATAATGCGTACAACTTCCTTCCCTTGCTAACCTCTATCTGTATAATAAAGTTCAAAGCAACAATTCCCTTTCATGTACCCTGTCTACATGTCCAATTATATCTTTTCTCCTTCATCTCCTTTTCCAGTTTCGCATTTAGAATATTCCCTTACTAAAGCTTTTATACCCTTTTATACCCCCTTTAGTCATACATCCCTATATTGCAATGCAAACTTTATGGTGAAATCGAAATTTCATTTGCAAAAATTAATTAAATTTTAATTATCTTTAAATAATAAAATTCTTCTCATTTATATCTGTATAAATGTAAATGTATAAATGTTCGTTGGGGTTTTGTTGATTGTGCATTTATCGACGACCTCGAAATCTAATATGGAATGTGATTTATTATTCACATATATAGCTGCTTTTGATGAAGTCTTTATTATATTATGCTTAATTTATTTAATATCATACCTACATTTCCTGATTTATCTGGTTTTAAAGTGCTTATAGATTTTGGATGTTTATTAAGCAAATATTTTTTCACTAATCAGATATTTGTCAGAATAAAACATACTCGCATACACATACGTAGATGTTTCAAAGCATATGTATATCTATATACATTTTATCGGACCAAAACGTATAAATGCTGAAATTTAAAATACAAGTACGTACACATAGAATAGGGTGTGTGCATATCCTATTTAAACTACTTGTAAAGCGTGGTACGTACTTGTATCTAAAAACGGGATCAAAACGACAAGACTCTCAGTAGCTGACAGATCAAATTGATATCAGGAATTACACTTTGGGAATTATGGAATAATGAAATGTGAATTAATTAACAACCTGAATGAACAATGTTTGCATCACTTCTTATTTATTTCCAAAATTGATCTTATGAACTCAGGATCGTAATTATGTTATTGACTACCATACTGCTCTTGTTTGATATACACATGATTCTAAGTACACAAATTTATTTCTATAGGTAAACACATATACATGCGCAATAACGGTGTAATATAATTAGGTTTATTATTATTATTAATATTTATAATACGATATGATTCGACTCGCGATTCTAATTGATAGATAATGATAGTTGAAGTTAATTATAATTCAAAATTTTTTAGGCTGTTCCATTCTATTAATAAAATGTAAGCAAGTAAAAAGTAGCGAACGCGGGATAATTTGATTTAATTTGAGTGGAACGTGACTTCTCCTCCAACTAACTCATCAGTGTCAAATATTCTTATGGAGACGTCGATAGATTTAAATAGTTTAATGGTGGATTGTTAGTGAAGATATTGTTAGCAGGTACGGAGATACGAAATAGTTGAATTGTTATAGACGTGAGATACGTTGTATGAGCTGTAACTTGAGTAGTCGAATATATGAGATACATTTTAGAAGTTATTAGATGCGTTGTAGCATATGCGAAGCGTGTGATGAAATGAGTATCTTTAGTCGCTATCTCTGAAAATGTAACAAAAGATGATCCTTACGAGTTATCGGATAAAGCCATCCTTTGCCTGCAGTGCGTGGCAGTGGCACGTCGCTTGGAACTGTGGGCGGAATGGGCGGACCGGGGGTCGATAGTGACTCTTATTTGCTGTTTTGGTGGTGTTGGTGGAGTAGACACATCTACTAACATGCGTGCAGCCCGGCTGACAATGCAGCTTGATGGGCCTTTCTGGAGGTACCTCTCGGTCATCATCGTTGGTTAGATGTGCTTGGCGTTTGGCTTCTCTCTTCTTCTGACGTTGACCTCCTCGTTTATGCATTGAAGCAGTAGTTGACAGTGAAGGGTTATGAAATATTTACAACTGAATGAATTGAAAGATAAAGACAAGAGGAAAACAGATTCAGCCGACATAATAATATAATATACTTGACCTGTTGTTTTTAAAATTTACTACTGACTTGGTTTACTAGTTGTTTAGTTTAAATAATAAAAAAAAACAAGCACATTGCTACTGGCGCTCATTAACAAATCTTTATTTATCAAAATAATAATTACAATAATTATCAAATGGTCGATTTAAATGCATCAGCCTAGCGTATTTCCCTGGAAAGGGATCTGTATAAATACTTTATATAATACATAAGATATAAAACAGATAACATGTACTTAACATGTAGTAACAGTTTGCAAAGAATTGTAAGTAAAACATACAAGTAAATAGATTATATGAAACCTTAATGAGCTAAACTATAATGAGCCTCTACAATGAGCAAGGGTATAATGAGCCAAACTTAAAGCTCCACCCACTTCCTAATGCGCTTAATATATTCCAACAGAGGCGTTACTCTATACGCGCTCGCTGAACACAGTACGCCATATAGTAACAAGATTAGATAAATTTAAATTCATGTTCTGTTTGTCTAGGTAGCTGGATTTGAATATTCTGTTTGTCCAGATAGCTCGACCGAATGCACTTTGACAGAAAATACCACCCAAAATGACATCTTGACAGTTCTGTTGTCCAGTCCAAGCTGCTTGATCACTTCATTGTTTCTTGAGCTCCATTTCCTTTCGCTCCGACAATCACAGACAGGAAGAACATGCGAGTTATATTGGCATATTTGTTTTTAATTGCCTGAATGTTCTCTGGCGTTTGTTTCGCATTTTGTCTTTTTGTTAGAGTAGTTGACATTTAAGTGAATAGTTGACACCCAATGTACTCCTACATCATATACCTCTAGTTTTCCGTTTTTAATTAGTATAAGGCCAGACTTCCAAAGAACTCCATTTTATTGACGAATCATGGATTCAACATCAGTAAGGCATCCATTTTTAGTGGAGTCAATAGCCAACATTCTAACTGGTCTGTTGCGTCGGCCAATTCGTTTTGAAGTCTGTGACCGGACACTTTTGTATGACATGCGAAAGTGATTCTACCCGGTCGCACCCTACTTGACATTTCCTCTCGTCATCTTGACAGTTAGTCTTCAGCCGGATAGCTTTCTTATAAGTTTTACCTGATCAATGTTTAGGAGGGTTGGAAATCCATGAGTATCACGCCGTGAGGTTTTGGCATGCTTCTAGGCAGCCTTCCGTACTTGCATAAGATGCGTTTATCGATGTGCCCATTTCCTTTTACATTGTTTCCTAGACCTATCTTAAATTCCCATGATTAAATTCAGCTTATTTCGCAAGTTCTCTGTTGCTGTGTATTCTGCGCGCGCAATTAGACATTTGATCGTAATTAGTTTGTTAATTTTATTCAACAGAGTTCTAGGAACACTATCATACATATTCGGAATTCCCATGACTCCATCTCTGGTAGATCTCTGTGCAGAATATAGAGTCAGCCGATGACATTGGCAACTAATGGAATTGCCTTTTTTAATAATGTTATCAAATGAATTTAGGTATTTTTTTGTAACTCGAGGCGATTGTAATCCATATAAATATCGCTCAGGATCAGGTAAAAATAGGATCAGGTCCTATTTAACTAAGGTCAGTTTCTGAAAGGCCCTTAGGTGCTGTTCCAATTTTCTTCATATTATCAGTTAGGTCCTTTAAGAGATGCGTTTTATTTCCTGTATGTTGTCATTGAAACCCAGATGTTAAATATCTGGGTGCTAGAGACTCATTGAGTGCTAGAGACTTTTCTGGTTTCCTGTTTGTATAATAGATGTTTGTAGTCATCGAATACAGCCTTTTCTTACCAGGTATAACTTTGGCTATTATTGCAGCACATTTCTCGACGTTCAGTTCCATTTCTCTACCTTCGATACATTTTGTACATGTGTTTAATAGATGTTGTCTAGTCCTGGAGTCTTCAGCCAGAAGAATCAAATCGTCTGCATAAGCCAAACTAGAAATCTTGCATCGTTTCGTGATCTGCAGACCATGTTCATCAGGAAGTTCTCTAAGAAGTTTGTACATTACTATATTAATGAGGAAAGCCGATATAGAATCACCTTGCTTGACTCCTATTCTAACAGGCAGAGGAGTCCGTTCCATTACACGAAATTTCTAGTTTTACTTCCTAGGTAGCTGTTGGATAGATATTTAACTACCTTGATAGCTCCCCAGAGCGTAATAGTGCTCGTCTGAGACTTTCCTGGGAAACCATGTTAAATGTCTTCTTAAGTCTAGAAATATAACAGTAAATGTCTTTGATTTCTTCCGTTGTTGTCATATTATATATTAGAGCACGATGTTGTTCACAATACAGCCATCAAATGATCTAAAGCCATGTTGATTCGATTTTAAAGGAATGCTATTAATTAAGCCTGTCTATCAAAATTCGATATCCTTACAATGGTGCTGCTTATCGTTATTGGCGTCCAGTTGTCTACAGATTCCAAACCATTCTTCTTCATAGGAATCAGTACGGTTCTCGATATTTTTAGACAATTTGGAGTCTAAAAGTTCTTTCAAATAAGAGCTTTTGGACAAACTCAATCTGGACTCGATGAATTCGAACGAAAACGTGTGATGGCTTTCTTGATAGAATCCACAGCGATTGTTTTATAAATGTCATAACGGTCTTCATCCTCCAAGAGTCCATTGAATGGGTCCTATTTAGAGAATGTACAGAAAATTTCTTTATATTTACCTAGATCTCTTCATTAGAAGGGCATATGCCAATTGGGCAGTCATCTAAAATTTCATTAGCTAGTTGAGCCATGTTTTTGACATATTGTCTTTGGTAAATTTTAAACTGTTGGTTGCGGGATTGCTCCGGATTCCTGTTGGTAACAAGTTTAGGAAACTTTCTGCCAGGTTTGGAATCAATGAATTTCGAGGTTTAATTTTGGAAATCCTGAAAATCCATTGTGTCCTCCAGAATATCTCTAATTAGCAACTTCTCCTCCATATCTCTACTTTTGATCTGGATTTCGAGGAGATGGCGTTTGTTAAGTCTTCTGCTACTTCAGCGTGTACATCTTTCTCCGCGTTCAAACCAACTTCAAGACCGCGAATTTTCTCAAGTAGATCTGATCATTTAATGTGAATTATGTCTGCCTAGATGTGCGAATTTGCTCACTTAGAAACGATCAACACAAAATCCAAAATGCGTCTCGGTAACGCTGAGTTGAGTATATCATTTTATATGCATTTATCTGGTAGGCAGACTCTTCTGGCGTGTCGCATATGGCCGATGGCACTCTGGGTAATCGACGGCTCGAAGGGCGCAGTTTGAGAGAAACTTCTGCAAAAAGCTTAGGAAGTTTTGAACTACGACCAATAGTAAAATAACTTTGATCCGTTGGAAATTTTAGGGATAAACACTGCACAGTTTTCCTTTTATATTATTTTAACGAGGTCTTAAAGGTAAATGTGCTACCACAAAACCCCTCAAAAGAGAGGAGCCTTTGAGGATGGAGGACCGCGCTATGCACTTTCCTACCCTCGCCAAGTTATGAATTAACCTGACGACCTGGAGAGACTCGAGTGGGTCTCCGACTCATTAAACCTGTGAGACTTTAGCCCATTTCAGTGACGTCTAACCCTCAGGGCCCCCTGAGATCGCTTTAGCATTATATCAGGGGTACCTTTCGTTGGCTTCCGCGAAGTCCACGGCCTATTTTTCTTGCCACTTGTTCATGACCCGGACAAGCGCTGTAGCTCTGTCATCGCGTGCCTTGTAGTGTTTGTCTCACCGGTCAAGTGCTAGTAGATCCATAGGAGGAGCAGACCCAATCACCTGCAGCGCGACATCGGATACAGTTGGGTATGCGCTAGTTGCCCCTAACAGCTCATATTGCTGCACTATTTCCCTTTGCAGAGTCTTTAGAACGGGAGTCTTCTTTAGCTTGCTACAGGTCCTCCGACTCTCATAATCAGTTCTATAAATCTGGCTGCTTTCTCCATCGCTTATTCAGTCGTTTACTATGTGCGGTCCAAAGTTCAGGTTCTTGTCGAGGGTAACTCCCAAATACTCTACCTAGTGTTTAAAAGAGATACTCCGCCCGTCGATGTACATGTCTGGTGGCAATATTTTCATTTTACCACTACGGATAATTGCCTCCGTTTTTTTCCGCTGCTATACACATCCCTTTACAACTCATCCACTGCTCGACTGTCGCCAATCCCTGGTTTAACGCCTTGCCAAGTATATCTACGCTGTTCCCCACCGCCAGTAATGTGACATTGTCAGCAAATGCAATTAATTATGTTCCACTTGGTTGTTTTATTTTGAAGAGGTCCGCAAAGAAGACATTCGACCGACCGCTGTGCTACCCCACTAGTAAGCGTTACTAAATGTTCTTGCCCATCTTCAATATATACTAGCGCTTTGTCTTTCAGATAGCTTACCACCATCCTGATTTGAAAGCAGGAATGTTTCTACTCCAGTTAGCAAATGCCTCTAGCTCACCGATTTAAATGCGTTCTGCACTTACACTGTCACTAGACTACATATCATGTGAGTTTGCCGCGTACCTTTTGTGTCTTGCTTATTATATCCTGCTAATAACGTCGACAGTTGATCTCCCCTCCTTAAATCCGTACTGGTTATTTGCGACAGGGTAATTCACCAATGCTTCAGCTATTCTACTCAAAAGAAGCTGTTATAACAGTTTAGCTATTGTATTGATGAGGCAGATGTGTCTATAGTCTCCAGGATCGTTGCCTAAGTTCCTCATTGCCTCTTTTTAGGGAAGACAACCAACCATTTCCTTCACCATTTCCAGGAAGACAACCAACCATTTCCAGGTTTTGGGGAACTTTCTTTGCTCCGGACATTCAATAAGGACCACCAACAGCTTATCTGGATACTCCTCATAAGAACTCTGAGGATCTCGTTAGTTATACCATCGGGTCTCAGAGCCTTGTCCGATCCTAGCCTGCGTCCACCTAATTCTAGTTCCTGCTGAAAAAACGAGGGTATTATGCCTCCGTTCTCTTCAACATATCTATCTTCCTCCGTGAGTTCTTCCTTAATTGGGAACAGAGTCTCCACTATTGCCTTCATACCCCCTTTGCATTTTGGTTTCGACTTAGTACTGAGTTTTGTATTGACTATGCGGTAAGGCAACCCCTATGGATCCGCACCTACTTCTTCTAGGAGTTTTACTCAAGAGGTCTTTTGCTTCTTTCGATTTTTTGCTTTAGCATTTGTCTGGCTTGCTTTAAAGCTGCTTTAGCAGCAGTCAGAGCCATAAGGTCTTTGCTTCTACTAACGACTCTTCTCGCTTTGGTACAGTTTTTACGCAGAAGTGCGATAGACTCGTTCCAGCAGTAAATCTGCCTGCCCCTGGGGACCGTCAGCCTCGTAGGCACGGAAGCATCGCACGCTATAGTGCTTGCCTCAGTAATGGATACTGCAGTCTTGTTGTGGGAGTGTCACCTGAAGTTACGCTTTTGGTTGATTTCCCTCTTGAATGCCGCATTAAATTTGTCTCTCGCGAACTTTTTTAGGGGCCATCTCTTTTTTTTTTACCATACTGGGGATCGGGCCCTGCATATTAATGTTATGCCCATAATATAGGTGATCACTGCATAGTTTCCCTGTTGAAATATTATGGAACTTACCGATCAGAGCACACAGAAAGAACGCTAGGAATATAGAGCCGAAAATTGCTAATCTTCCTAAGGGGTAACAGGCAATAAGAATAACTTTAGGTGCAAAAATATAAGATCAACGATGTAGGAAAATGGTTGACGTCATTTGATTTTTACGGAAGTAATTCAACGAAGACCGAAAACAACGAACACATGCATCTGAGTGCAAAATTGCAGTCTCATCGCTATAATGCCTTTCTCTCTTATGTGTACGATGTTCGTCTTCCACATACTAATCTCTTTCCACTACATTGGTGTTAAACACCTACGTTTTTCTCTCGTATATCCGAATTGAATTTAATTTGAGTAAGCAATTTATATTATATTAGATGATTACTTATTACATTAATTAATTGAGTTAATTAAATGGAATTTGTTATCCGATAACACCATTTGGTCGTTGATTTAAATTACTAATTAATAATTTTTTCTAGTTCGTCTGAATCGTGTGTTGGTTTGATCTCTTTGATTTGTAAATTATTTTTCTCTCGATCATTCCCTTAATTGTATTTTATAATTGTTGATTTGATTTGTTCAACTGATTGTTGTTTTTCTGCTAGGTGTAGGGTGTCCTGTCGATTTGATCTGATCTCTTAGAAGTCTGTTTTGTTTATTTGGTGATTTTCGTAGTTAATTACGTTTTTTTTTTTACTTTTTTACTTAATATGGTAAATATGTACTAACTATGCTGTAGCATATTCCACCCAACATCACCTCCATTTGCACATAACCCATACTCCTTTATTCATAACCTACAGGAACCTGCTAGTAGTTCATTATCCATTAATTGATTTATTAATGGTTTAAGAATTCATAATCAACACTGGTGATTCTCCTGCCAAGGACTCCTTTAATAATTATAGGTTATATTATTTGTCTATTGGTAATACCCCTGCAGTTTGCACACTTATTTAATACGTTTGTGTTTTGATATTTTTCATATTTTCAAGGTGTCTTTAAAAAGAGATCTTGTGTGAGATGTGAAAATAAAGACAATGTTGAGTTTTCTTAATATTTTAGGAGTTATGCTGACCCGAGTTAAATCAATGTTCTAAAAATTAATTTACATTAACTACATAAATTACTATATTATATTCTACGATCCCTTTGAGGGATAGTTGAGTGGGTTAAATTTGTAAAGTAGAGTATAATTATTATACTAGGGAAATACCAACTCTATTATCCACTCACGGTCAATTTTAACTGCGACAAATATGGTGGAGGCGCAGGGTAGTTTTCTCTACTTTTTGATTTTCCAATATGCCACTCGAATTGTTTTGATTAATCAAGTAAAACAATAAATGTTACAAGTGCTGCGAAGAGCAATTTAGTGAAACAGAATCTTATTTAAAGGAATATTGCTACATGGAAATTCCTACCCGCATAATTTGAACATTGTTTGAACGCAGCTCGAACAATATAAACGTGATATTTACCGGCGGCGATATACATAAATATATACCATGATCATCTGATGTGTTCTATGCGTGTGAATGATTATCTAGTTATACAGTTGTAGAAGCCTGGCTATATAAAGTTCATGTGAGAGATTCCAAGGACTTTAAAAGAATCTCTTAAATGCGTATGTGTTGTATCAAATAAAATCAATCTATTATGGTACGATACAAGCGGGTAAACACAATACTGCTTTTGATCAGAGATTTAAATAAATGGAGATGGATCAACAGTGTGCAATGGTCATCAACCAGCTAACTACAAATAACTAACCTATAAATATTCTGTCTGCTTCCACTGTTTTATTATTTTTTATAAAGGTGATTGTTCTCGTCCAGTATAATTATTAATAATTAAAAGTCTAATTAAAGTCTAGAAGTCGACGTTTCGGTTCTCTAGTTTTAAAACCATCATCAGGACTAGAATCAACCTTTGTCTATGTAGATGACACACTGTTAGCTCTATCTATAGATAGAATTAACCAAACAGTCCAGCTGTTCAACAGCATTGTTCCACAACTACAGTTCACAGTCGAAATACAGACCAATGGCTGGATACAATTTCTGGACCTATGTGTTATCAATAATAATGGCACCATTCTCACTAATAAAAACCTTCCAGCTCAGACCGTACATTAAATTTTCATTCCATTCATCCTCTAAAACAAAAAATCAACATCATACATCAAAATATAACTAG
>WYDF02038529.1:0-12533 GCA_009867245.2 Adranes taylori | reverse complement strand
GCAAGAGAGATGTAAAATTTGAGAAACAAGAGATATAATAGGAAATACTTTAGTATAATGAATGGGGAGCTGTCCGATGACGGCCATTCACCAGTGTCCCATATTGCCGCACACAGTCGATGTAAGATGTCAACACCATGATGTCGCATCGCCTTTATGTGCTCAGCAGTGATCATATCAATACCAGATGCCTTTTGTAATCCCAGCGGTTGAACTGGAGCCTCAATTTCAGAGCCTAAAATGACGTGCTCGCTGCTCGCTGCCAGTAGCGTCAACATTTTCAGGTAAGTAAGTATGATCACTATACAGATTGTCACAGTATTCTCTCCAGGCTTCAACCACGTTAGATATTTCGGTCACCAGTTGATCCTCTCTGTTATTAATGACCCATATTCTATGTGATGGTATACTGGTTATTTTTTCTTAATGAAATCATGAATTTCGGCAGTTAGGGGGTGTAAGTTTCAATTTCTGAACAGACCTTGTTAAGATAGATGTTCTTGTTTCGGCGGAATTCTCTCGGCGGCAATAGTTCTTGAGAGTTCTGCATGTCTCCCACATATCTCCGGGTCGTTAAGTCCTCTTGCCTTTAATTTGGCGTCTTTTATCAATTAATGACAGATTGTTTTCGGACATCCATCTTTGCTTAGCTCAAGTTTTATCCGTTTCTGTAGAATTTTTTTTGTCTGTTGAATCAGAGCCTTAAATTCACGCCATAGAGATTCCACAGAAAGATGTTCAACATTTGTAAGTTCACTCTACATAAAGACTACTTGTTTTGCGAAAGTTAATGGGTTGGTTACAGTTGGTAGCCTCCTTACAGTTGTTCGTTTTGACGCTTTAAGTTTGGCACATAGAGTGAACATAAGTAATTGATGATCTGAATCAAACTATGCACCTGGTAGTGTTTTGGCTGATCTCAGTGAGGTACGCCATCTTGTTTTAATGAGAGTAAAGTCGATTTGGTTTCTGTGAATCCCATTGGGAGCTGTCCATATATAGAGCCTTCTCTTTGTTTGTTGGAACATTGGTGAATCCATTACCAACACAGAATTGAATAAAATGTTCTCCTCTTACTCTGCGTGTGGCAAAGCCATATTGTCCTACTATTATGCGGAAATGATGATCTGCTATTATATCTTCAATTTTAGAGTTGAAATCGCCCATAATAATAACACTATCTTTATCGCGGACTTTAGAATTGGTTTCCACGGATGTATAGAAGTTTTCATGTATAGAAGTTAAAATTAATATCTGCAACTAGTCCAACCGCCAAACCAATTAGTTATGTTCAATGTTTTACTAACACCTATGCCTGCATTTATTCTCAGCAATTTGTATCTACATCAAAAATTATTACAAGTGCAGCATATTTATTTCCCATAATTTCATCAGAACCAAATATCTATTGTGCAATAATCAAATAAACATTAAACGTGTTATTTCTAATCTTTAAATGAATTTAATATTAATTTGCGTACATTAAATTAAATAGTTTATTACTGATTGCTTGTGAACATTTCTCTAATCTGCATGATAAGAATAAATTAACTTTATATTATAATATTATATGAATAAATTAATATGTATTATAACTGACTCTAAATGTCGCATAATTTGAAGCGATAAAATTAAGGCGAGAATATGACTAACAAGAAAAAGTTGAAAATTCTAATTGAAAACTAGAAAAATAAGTGCCAAGACTGATGGGCTTGGCGTCTTATTTATTTTCGTGAAGAAACAGTTGGCCTGAGAGCCGTCAAAAAACAAAGGGCGAGTTAAATCCCCTCTTTCTGGTCTTGCGACAATGAAACACATGCAATATTTCCTAATAGTTAGAACTTTTGCCTCTTTGCGGTACGTTTAGCCACCCATCAGTCGACTACTAATCGGCATACAATAAGAGATATAACTGTCAATCATGACTCAATTCTAAATTAAAAAAGAAATCCAAGTTCTAAAAATCCGTTTGTTTATTCAAGAGTTTACCTTTGTTTAAACTATTAACTATATGAATCTGTTCCAGAAACGGATTTAGGTATTTATTATGACAAAGTTGTACAAGTTTAGCGTCCTCTTTTCAAGAGAAATTTTGATTTGAACTTATAACATGCTCAGTAAAATTTCATTTTTCAGGACGATTCAGCCTAAGCGCATTCAGACGTTTTCTCAATCTTATTTCAAGCAGTCTGTTTGTCATGCCTATATAAAATTTCTCGCAAAAACCACATTTCAATTAATGAACACCTGATATGTTTTATTATACTTAATTATTTTTATTCACTTATTTTCTCTTTCAATTTTCTTTTAGTTTGATGATGACACCGTTGTAGTATTGAAATGCGTGACATATTTTTATTCTTATTTTTTAATGAAACAATATTTTGAAATAGGAGCACAGTTGATTTCCTAATTAATAAGAATTATTATTCATTGCTTATTAAAATTGTAAGTATAAGAAAAAAAATATATATAAAAAAAATTGAGAAAAAATTATTTAAGAAATAAATTATTTGCTTTATAAGCCATTAGAATAAACGTAGTTACAGATTCTATGTCGTTATACACTTTCTAATTGAAACAGTATTGCTATCTCCTAAAGTAGAAGAGATAGAAAAACGTTTAAATGAGAAAAAAATGTAGATATTCTAAAAATAAAAACCATGCTGAAATCAACAAAAACTGTTACAAATGATTTATAATAATACAGGGTTGTATTTAGAACATAATTTTGAAATGATGAAAAAGAATTCAGGTTCGTATTAAAAAAAAATATGTTGATGGTGCCTACTCAGTTACGAAGCGATGTATTATATAAATGTTTACGGTAAACGTTACTTATGCAACGTTACTTATGCAACAAAAAATTACCTAAATTTTTTTTGATATTATCGAAAAAACCATGCTGCAGTCAATTATGTACAATTACAAAATTTTGTTCTCTGTAAATATTTCAAATACGGCTCTGAAAATTTGAATGGTGATGATTGTTATTTGTTTGTCTTCTAATTACTTACATTTTTCCCAATTTAAACGTTTCTACTTTAGGAGGTAGCAATACTCAATTAGAAACTATACACCCTGTATAAAAGTCAATCAAGAAAATAATCTATTTTTTAAAGTTTGTATATTATATTTTATATGTACTTTAAATATAGTCGTACGACAGAATAAATATTCTCAACAACAACTACAACGACAAAAACAACAATACATGACTGCAGTTTGTAAACTGCATTTATTGCATACTATGCCCAGATTAAACATGCAGACTAAAGAAGATGATTAATCTTAAGGTCTTCTGCAAACAAATTTTTCAATCTCCAAATTGTAACTGGGACTGGAGTTCAGTGGGCCAAATCCTACATATTTGCGTGCACCAAGCATGCATCGTCATTTGATAATTCTCCACTCTACTCGTAGAAAAACGCGCTAGGCATAGAATTTTAGTTCTGGTCATCGAGAATGAATGTTGAAGACAGTATTTCGTTTGTGGATTGCATAGAGAAAAATGAGACCTTCCGTAGCCTTTCTTTGTTTTTGCAACTTCTTCATATTCCGCATCTTTATGCAGTTGTCCATAAAATAAAATTTAAAGCGCCTAAAACTCAACAGAACGCAACAAAAAACGCGCTTCAGTTGCATATAAAATAAAGATATTGTTGTCGGCTAATTAAGCCAATATAAATTAAGTTAATAAATTAAAAAATCAATTTAGTAATAATTAATTAACAGCTCGTCTTCGAAAAATGTGTAACAAATATGAGAGACTAATAAATCAGAAAACATGTCGATGAACCACGGGTGGATGGTCATTTCTGCTATAAGGTATTAAGCTTTATCAACACCATTATTTTTCAGAACGTCATTGTATGTGTGTTAATGTATACACACTAACTCTGTATCTGAATCTATTACATCGAATAAATATTATTTGATTAAATCTTCTATATATGTTTAAAATCTGTCGGTCGATATATACAAGGTGTTTTGCGTTAATCTTGAATTAATTCCTAAACTAGATATGATTTTGATGATCTGTGTCTACAGGATTATTCCAACAAATGAGTACTACCCTACTTATTGTAGAGAAATCAGTTTTTTTTATGGTATTTTTTTATGGTATCAAAGCAGCTAAGTGCACAATTGATAACATGAAACGGACTATAGAGCCACGTCGTTACTAACACCACGGGTTTATCTTTGTATTATATACGAGAGCCGCATATTTGCATGCTATCAATGATCATATGAATAGGTATCGTCGTTTATTGACTACGTTAATTGTTTAATTAATTAGTTAGATTAAGCAGATACCTGCTAGGCAGGGATCTGCTGTAATAGGTTCAGGTACAGAGTTAGTGTGTATTCAGTTACACACATATAATGACGTTCTGACAAATAAAGGTGTTGATGAAGCTTAATACCTTATAGCGGAAATGGCCATCCAACCGCGGTTCATCGACATTTTTTCTGCTTTGTTAGTCTCTCACATTTTTTACACATTTTTTGAAGACGACCTTAATCTAACTAATGAATTAAACAATTAATGTAATCGTGCTAATAAACGACGATACCCATCCATATGATCATTTAATTAATTAACAAATAATATAAATAGAATTTCATCCATTTAGCAGATAAATATGGCGCGAAATTATATAAATATAACAAACGAAGCTGCTCTCATAGAGGCAATACGGAAGAGACAAACGATACCGACTGTCCAATTATATGCGTAAGCCATAAGTTTTCAAAAGAGCCGCATGTGTCCCACCTTTTGTGTTTTCGATTGATTGATAACATTCTGTCATTGGTCTCACATCACTATCATCACAAATTTTAGCAGAAGGTGTTGCGATACGATGCTTCCTACGCGCGCCTAACGACTCTTCTCTGAACTAAGCCTTAGAAACATGAATTTTTCCTCATATACCAGATATATGCGTAAACTAGGTCATTTATTTCATTTATTTACAGGTTGAAGGACAATCCGTAAATGCCACCATTTGTAAGAAAAAATTTCTTTCGGAAATGGCACGACCCACTACAACATCGCGTTCTTTTCTGATATCCTGTTTAAGACACGCCCCAGTTAAAGCCCAAGAAATTGTCAAAACTATGATGACTGATATGTACGGTTATATAAATGCTAATGTGGTGCACATACTAAAAGAGCTTGATACAATGAAATTAAAGGATATCACAAATACGCTGGAAAGCAACTATGTGGAAATTTTAGATTATTTTAAACTTATGATGATTACAATTAAAGAACTATGGCCCAAGTTATTTAAGTGCACGGAACTCACGATTGAAAAAATGTCCGTCAAAATAAAGTTTCATATAATCTGCTTACTAAATAATAAAAACCTAAAGTTATGTAATTGATATTTTCTTTAATGTAGAAATTTTTTACTTTGTGGCATAGAAATAATAATGCATATTATTTTACTAATGTCAGATTCAGTAAAATACAAAATACATAAAAATAACATACAAGGAGTTCACAGCAAACTAATACAACGTTACATTTCAAACACAATATTGCATGTAACAATAAATCCAGATAGTTCAACATCTGATTTAATCTTGGACCCAGGGATGAGGGATCTATTTTGTACTTTGATTATATACATACTGGATATAGCGCGCATGACTTCCATTGATTTCATAGACAGAGCGACATCCGAGAAAGAGTAGAGATATTTACGCCGGAAGAAAATCGTTTTATGTTTTTAATGTTTTTTTTACGAAACGTTTTTTCAAAACGAAATAATTTTGTGCCCACAAGAAAATGAACTCAATGATTATCGATGATTTCCAAGAAAATGAACGAAATGTGCATGGAAACATGGTTTTAAAAAAGGATTCCGTCCCATGAAAATTTGTATTCCCAGTCCATTTAAATAAAACCTTAAACAAAAGGTGTTTTGCAACTTCATCCAAGGCAGTTTTTAATGAGAATAAATAAAGAATTAAATAACGAATTTGAAGTTTCACAAAATATGAGCAATTGACGCCTAAGAATAAGCTTTCTAATAGTTTATTGATTATAAACGAAGCAATTGAGTCGCCGAGATCTTTTGTAAACAAATTGTTGAATGGAAATGAAACAAACACTTCTGCAGATCATGAATTAGGTGTTTTGGAGACCAAGAGAACCATGTTTGCATGGCGAATTGACCGAATCACACTTGAGAAGTCCTTATAAAAGAATGAAGTATTGAAAACTATCGCAGAGTGTAGTTCAAGGGCAAGGAAAGAGACTAAAATATTATCAACACAAAAATAGACGAATACAAATGAAAGTCTCTAATTTAGGTCAGTTAATGGACGATTTATATTCCGAAAAGGAAATAGCGGATGATTGTAGCACTATTTTAAAGGTAACAAACAATTTAAACTTTGCTATGACATTAAAATAAAATTACCTTTAAGTGTAACCAAAATAAATTTATCATTTAAATATTTTTTAGAAATCATTTATCTGTGCATCCTAAATGTGGCTCCGACAACTTGATTCAAGGAAAGGACAGTTTCCTCCTGAGCTTCGAACCTTTTCCATTATACAGGCCTGCATTTTTTCGGTTGTATCATGTTTTTCAAGTTTTTATGATGGATTCCTATGTATGTTTGTGTGCTGACTCCAAAAATGACCTTAGTTACTTTTCCATCACGTTTTTGCAAATTGCAATTTGTTAAAATGTGTTATATATCGAGAAAAATATCACAAATATAAGACATACTGACAGATTTAAATACATACGAAATACTCCCATCTGTCGGTTTATGATGAAAACGAATCGTTGACACATAAACCGGTAGATGGCAGCACTATCATCATTAAAGGTGTTTTACATCTCAGCTGGCTGCCAATGTTGATGCAATCTTTGGTTCGTATCCCTCGCGATCAAAAGTGTTCGTGTCGGTGGATATTCGATAAAAAGTAAACATTTAGTAATCGAAATGGCGTCAAGAGGCTTTAAAAGGTCTGCGCAATCCTTTTGTTACTTTTGTGGAGAGTTACTGGTATCAAGACAAAAAAGACATATAATATCGTTCGTGCGGCAAGTGCATCTCATGTATTTCGCTGTAAAAGTAGGAGATCAAGATAAAACTTATGGCACCCCATTATGTTTTCTATACGTGTGTTGAAGGACTGAGACGGTGGTCAAAGGGTGAAAGACATTGTTTCAGGTTTGCCGTTCTAATGGTCTGGCGAGAGCCACAAAATCATAGTGATGATTGTTACTTTTGTTAAATCGGTGTTTACGGTTTCAATGTAAAGAATAAAAAGAAAATCGTCTATCAAAATCTGCCATTGGCTTTACATCCTGTCCTTCATGGGCCAGATGTACCAGAGCCTATGCACCCAGAACATTTACCTGAAGCAGACGGTTCAGAAATTGAAAGTAAAAAACCAAAATAACGACCTGGAACACGCACCTGGCAATTCTGTTCCACAACCATTTACACAAACTGAACGATTTTATTCGCCACTTACATCTGACCAAAGAGGCTTCATAATTGCTTGGTTCGCGGCTTAAAGGTAAGAATTTACTCGCAGATGCTCGTTTTCCCGGTTCAGGTGCAGAGAAAATAATTTTATTTCATACTTTTCGGAAGAAGGAGGCATAGTATTTTGCAATGATAAGTGTGGACTGATTAAGACATTCAACATTCCCTACGAAAGCACTGATTGGAGACTATTAATCGATTCGTCAAAACGAAGCCTTAAAGTTGTTCTGCTTCACAATGGAAACAGGCATGCGTCAATACCCATAAGGCATTCTGTACACTTAGAAGAACGACAATTTACAATTTGTTCTCCAGAAAATTAAGTACGACGATCATAAGTGGATCATGTGTAGGGATCTCAAAGTAATATCGATGATCCTTGGACAACAAGGCGGGTACACAAAGTTTCCTTGATTTTTATGTGAGTGGGATAACAGAGACCGGGAAAATCATTGGAAACAGTAATATTGGGCACAACGAGCCTCATTGGAACCTGGAGTATAAAATGTGCTGCAAAAAGTTCTCCTTATACCTCTACATATTAAATTAGGCTGGATGAAGTAATTTATTAAAGTCTTACCAAAAGATGGCAAATGTTTCCAGTACATATGTAACAAATTATCAGTCTTGTCAACCGCAAAATTAAAAGAGTGTGTCTTTACGCGTCCGAACATTAGAAAGCTTTGCAAAGATGAAAATTTTGAAAAAGAAATGGAAGTTGCTGCAAAAGAAACCTGGGTCGCGTTTAAGGACATAGTAATCAAGTTTCTGGGCAACAAAAAGGATCTTAATTTCTTCGTATTCTTAATTAAGTCTATCGTTGAGACTGCAAAAGTACCAAAATTATGGCTGTTTTTCAGATTGAAGATTTATTTTCTACAATCACATTTGAACTACTTTCCTGAGAATCTGTGTGCTGTTGGTGAAGAGATGGGTGAGAGATTCCATCAGGACATCGAAGAAATGCAAAAGCGTTACTGCAAGGAATACTGCAAGGAAGATGGAATACTGCAATGATGGCGGACTATTGCTGGATGTTGCACCGAGATGATCCCAGAAGAGCATATCCACGGAAAAGCCTGAAACAGAACATAGCTGATCCAATGAGACGTCTACACAACGACTAAAATCGTAAGTTTTTTTATTTTCTATTGTATTATGTCTATTATAAGCTGCAAACAGGAAACAAACCTATTCCACTCTGTCATTAAGTCTCATATTTGTGATATTTTTCGACATATACTACATTTGGCAAATTGCGATTTGCAAAAAATTCTGACGTGATGGAACGAAGCTAATGTGATTTTCGGATTCAGTGCACCTAGATACATTGGAATTAATTATCAAAAGTTAAAAAACAGAACCTTCGCAGGGTAGTGTTACTGTAAACTGTAATCTACGTAGGGATACAATTATGTGAGGAAAACATTTGGAAATTTATGCTTGCCGCGTAGGACCACTCTTAGAAAATGGATTTCCTTTGTTAATAATTCCTCAGGTATTCGGGCTGTGAAAATTAAAGAACATGTCATGCAAACTGAAGGCAAGTATTTAATCTGTGCTCTAATGATGGGCGAAATGGTTATTAGAGAGCATGTTTAATGGAACTGAGTATGTGAGCTACTATCCCACAAATTTTAAAGAATCAGATGCTCTTCCTAAAGCAAACGATGCGATGGTACCGATGCTTGTAGCGATTACCACCTATTGGAAAGTACCAATCGCTTATTTCTAGATTAATGGGTTACTTATCTTCAGAAAAATGTCTTCTGTTTCAATTGATAGAAGAATGTAAGTTATTTATTATTAACTTTGAATCTGGTGCTATAAACCCTCTTGCGTTGAGGGTTGATTATGTATTGATTTAATAAGATGGTTAACTTCATAATTTAAAAACCATCTTCTATTATAATAACCATTTTTATTGTAATCGAAAATTTGTTAATCTTAGAAGGGTTATTATGTTAATCAAATTAAACTTGTATTTGCTACCCTTCAATTTATTTAAGTATAACTATGTTTGTAAAGTAATGCAAACAATTATTTTAATTAAATCTAACTTCTTTTACATTGTTCATACTTATTTATTTTTCAAGTACCATGAATTTCATTTTAAATATTAAATAACTAATTTAGCTCTATCTTTGAGCCGCAGTCACCACCCGAGTGGGTTGTGATATGAAAATATTATTGTGTTTCACATTATTTTTGATTATTACTAAGTCTATTAATTTAATTTTTGATTGTGCACTTTTTTTGTAAGACCGGTGTAAGTGCTCTTGTAAATTTCTTTAGCTTTGATTAAGCTTTGATAACTTTTTTTAACGTTGTATTCTTGGTTTCTAGATAATACCTAGAGCTAAGCTAGAGGGAATTACAATAGAAATAGTTTCACCTGTGTAACAGAAGTTGTATAATTAGTTAAGTGACAATAGAGAGTAAGAATTAACATTAACTAGCATAAACGGAGAGTTTTTTTATTAAAAATTCTTAGCATTGTAGTTACAGTCTCGGTAACCTCTTCTATAAGATATGGAACGCGACTAACGAGGACCCCCTACCTCAGCTATGAGTAGGCCAGCGTGTCGGAGCGCTTCAATATCTATCCAATATTTTATGTATTGTGTCATTGTATTATATGTATGTACTATATGTATCATTGTATTATGTACTCACTATATTGAGTATTATATTATTGTATTTTCAATTACAGTCCTATTTGACGAAAACAATAAATGTTAACGGCAAAGTTTCCTAAAGAAACTTTGCCGTTAATAGCTCTATCTCTTTCTCGGATATCTGCCTCTCCCGAAGGAACCAATTGACAGCATTATCTGTGGCGTAGATATATCATCCGCTACGTATGCAATTAAATGTTTTATTTAACTATAACATATACCTGCATATATATGTATCCCCCGTTGATTACAAAAGATACATTCCAGAGAAAGTTGCAAAGAGTAAAATTTCGCAATCAAAGGGGGATATAAAACACTTTATTGATAAAATAAATATTATTAATATGAAAATAAATGTTTTATATAGCATAAAATTGAAAAGAGGCTGAAAAAAATATTATTTAATCACTTACTACTTCAACTGGAAAATTCAGAGGATGTCCCGGCGCATTGTCCAACCCCAGGAGAGCTTGAGGTTCAATTCCTATATCTTTAATAAGAGTCAATGCAATTTTGTCTAGGATTAAGTTTGCTTGGTCTGAAGAGATAATTGGTCTGCCATTTGCAGGTGTCTGATGAACTATGATTTTTGGAAAAACAAACATATTCGCATCTTTCTTTTTCTCAATAGAAAGTACTATATTTCATTCTGTCTATTGATTCACGAAAATAAAATTTTTGCATCCAATATGGCAGCAAAAGCTATCAGCTGATGATACGTAAAGAAAAGCATGCGTGCATAGTAAAGAAAGTAAGAGTGAAATAGTAGAATAGCAATGTAAACAAAATGTTTTGTTGCTAAGCGTAAAAGAAATACAAACTTGTCATTTCAATATTTCCATATATTCTTTTTATAGGCATGAATATAATAACGTATAATATTGTAAATTATATATAACAGAATATAATATATCGTGTCTTATCCATTATTATATTAAGACAATAATTGGAAATATAATTCAAAGGGAGTCTAACCATCTGACTGTCGTGCACATGAGTTTTCGAATATATGTGGCAATACTTGTTTTAGTCCTTTCTATAGAGTGGATATTTATTGATGATAAAACTGCATTTTTCTCTTGTTACTGAATTAAATTTAATTGATCGATTTATATCATACTAGAAGATTTTTTGATGATACTCGAAACCGATGATAGACGAAGTTAAACGATGATACTCGAAGCCGAAGATGCACGAAATGAAACGATGATATAATGATGATTTCAGGTTATGCCTTACGCAATACTGCTTAGACATTGAGTAATTACTCATGCTTACTATACAAATTTAACGTAACACAAGAGCTGCCTTACTGTTTGGTTATCACCGACACATTTTGTTCTCAGATAAGATATTGCGTAATATTGAGGTGTAATACTTATAAGAAATTCCGAAGTTAAACAATGATAGTTTATAGGATACCGCACATAAGGCCCTACGAATTCCATAGGATATCATGATTAAGGATTGTGAACAAAAGGGCGTTATAGAAAATTTAGTTTATTTAGGAAATTGTCAATATCGCCAATCTAATTGAGTTCATATTGTCGCTCGGTTTATAACGAATTCCATCTTTTACACATATAGCTCATTTACACCTATAACTTTAATATAATCAAACTAAAATCTACAGTTTATGAATCATTTAATGAAACACGACGCACAATTGCCTTTAAATATTAAGAAATTTTCTATAAAAATGTACAATATGGTGTATGAATTGGAACAAAACCTTTTAATTACAAAGGCTTTGTAACTAATTACATACATTGTCTAAAATTATAACTGGAATAAGTATTTAATTGAAAGTAAAAATATAATAGTTTCAGAAATCTATAAATTAAGGAAAATGAAACAAAAAATCCATTTATGCAAACAAAACCGTGAACAGTCGCCTATCTTCTAAAAATTTGCATAATGATTGCTTACAAATATTGTATTTGTGTTGTTCTTACGGTTGCTGTAATTCAGGTAATATCTTTAACAAGTTTCTCCTCATTAAAATATATATATTTTGTAATATATATGTAATAATATACGTATAATATACATATATATTTTTTTACAAAATATGGGAATGTATGAAAATAATGATACTACGATGCTAACTATGTGCATTGCGTGCTGTACGTAGTTAATCTCCTCGAAAAAATTGACGTCCTCTTGTTGAAAATTGTTTAAGATAGTGGCTTGGAGAGTTTATGTGTAAGAGTCTTTAGGATTTATTATCCTTTTTAGTCTAGGAACAGTAGCAAGTGGATAAGTTGCAGAAATAGTAAACAAATTGGAAGAGGGAAAGGGAAAGGAATGTGATAGAATGGATGAAGGGTTGAT